>PVKN010026659.1:0-13752 GCA_004027915.1 Capromys pilorides | reverse complement strand
ATCCCCGGCACCACATGCTGCGCCAGCGCCACCACCAGGGCAGGCTGAGCCAGCCACAAAATGAATAAATAAAGAAACAAACAAACACAACAAGCAAACAAATAAATAAATAAATAAAATTAAAAAAAAAACTGCACTAGAGCCAGCAGGGGGTGTCAGCCAGGTCCCCTGGGCCTTAGACCCCTTGCATGGGCCTCTCTAAATCTCAGCACCGACCTCACTGTGTCCTGGGACTTCTGTCCCAAGGCTGCCCTGTACCCTTGGAAGAACACATCTCCACCAATGGCTTTTATCAGGCACACTTGCCACAGGCTGTTTCTGGGACACTCCAAAGTGATATGGAAGTGAACCCTGGGCTGTCTGCCCATTCACAAGGCTGTCTTTCCACTTCCTCCCTCTAATGTGAAAGGCACTTTAGGGGGAAACCCCATACTGTAGACTTCTAAGTTAAACAGAAAAATTCTGCTGAAAGCCAAGGTGAAAAGATTTCTTACTCTCCTTCCCCCCTTGCTTGATTCTTTCTGATTCCTCCAAATATATATTAAGCATCTCTGGGAGACAGGAACTCAGCTCTCTAACAAGCCAGGCAGGTGGTGTCCAGTGTGAGGCCGGCCAGGCAACTGGGGATGTGGGGGTCTAGGCCACAACGTGTCCCCTGCAAAGTCCTCTTCCCCTCCTTGCCTTTTTCCTCTTCCTTTTACTTGCTGCCATATTTGTTAGCGCGCACACACACACACACACACATACACACACACACACGCATGCATGCACGCACACACACACACATGCTCATACATGCATGCACACATGCACATATGCACACACACATGCACAAGCATGATACTAAGACTGATGGACAGACAGATTAGCTGCCTCTGTGTGACATTCATTACAGATGCCTTTGTTTAGGCGGAGACTACATATCAGAGGTGGCTTTTTCTCTAGCGCCAACGAAGCATCTGAAATAACAATGAGGAAATCTTTGCTGACAAGTGACACACTGTCAATTACAAGATTCTACAATACTGTCCGAAAAGAGTCACTCTGAAATAAGGACAAACTCATTCCTACAGCCCGGGGAAAAGCCAAACGAGGATTCATGTATTTTTCACCATGAGCACTTTCCTTTCTAAAATATTTACAGGCTGTCGTCTGAGGATCAGTCATAACAATTTTCCTCTTAAATTTCAGCGTGCTTGGCATGCTGTGCAGAAGAATCACATTTTGGTGGCAGCCAGGGAGGCTGCGGGTGCAGCCGAGAAGAATACAGTACCAGCCCTGCCATGTGTGTGTGTGGGACACTGAGAAGCTGTGGAAAAAGACGTGCGCCACACAGGGACCTCTGCCTTGTGTCATCTGCATCGTAAGTGCGGGCAGAGCACGGAGTACTTAGTGCCTGAGCCCTGTATGGCTTTGAATGACACAGAAATGCCTGGCAGTGAAAATCTGTGTCTGCTGGGAGAGGAGGCCTCTGCTGCCTGCTCCCCAGAGCACTGCTGTCACGCGGTTCTGCGCCTAGGCTTTCATTTCTTCTCCCCAGCCCCACAGGGAATGCTGAGTTAAGGAGTTGAGCTGCCTGTGTGTCAAAGGTTCCAGCCTAAACATTCCTTAAGGAGCCTGGGCATTGGCAGGGGCAGCAGCAACGCCCCCTGCATCCTGACCATTCATCCTTTGTGCACTGCCCCGTGTCTCTCCCAGGCTGGCCTGCACGGGCTGAGTTTGCCATGGCCTTGGGATAAAATCCCATAGTATTATTTCCTAAGCAGGCTCTGTCATGGGCGCACTCCAAGGACCTGATTCTGTCCCCTGCAAGGACTCTGCCACTCCCAGATGTGTTTCTGTGGCCCTTGATGGGAGACAAGGGAGGCAAGGCTCCCAAGATGCAAAGTCCTGACACACTCAGAAAGTTTCCCCCAACGCCTTGGGGTAGCTCACAACTGGATGGGAAACTTGCCATTTCGGGGAAATTTCAGCCTTGGGGTTTCCTCTGCTTTTCCTTCCCTTCCCAGAGGGAATCCCAGCCCTGGGAAGGCTGGGTGGCCTCACCAGCAGCAGGACACATGTACATTCAAATTCTGTAGCTCAAGAGCAGTCAGACTGCACTGTCAAGTGTTTAGCAAGCAGCTCTCCCATGGAGTCTCACTGCTTTTCATTCGTGCTGTTTGCTGTTTAATCTCAAGGTGCCAGTGTGATGTCCCCAGAGCCATTGCGAGCATGGCATTATCCCTAACTCAGGAACAGCCCTCTCTCCCAGAGTTCAATCAGAGATCTTTGCATGCTGTCCTTTGGAGGGAACTAGGTCAAAAATGGGTGCTGATAGCCCACTACTATTGTGGGCTGTTGGACTATATACACAGCTACTTTCTCTTACTTCAGTGAGAAGAAAGATTTGTACTAATAGTGTTTAGAAAAGATATAATGTCCACATCTTGTGTTCTGAACAACTACTATGAAGACAATAATATGCAATGTATTAATCATTGTGGCCATCCTACTAACCTGTTTTGAAACTGTCTCACTGTTATTTCTTTGTCATTAAACTAATACAATTATAAAAAAATGGAGGAAGGCCATAAAAGACTGGGAGGAAGCTGGCACCAGATCCACTGATCAACCACCCTGAGTGTAAAGAGAAAGGCAGGTGACATCCTGTGGACCTGGAGTAGTGATCAGCCTGTTTCCGTGATGCTGAGGCTGCCTGTCCATCTTGAGAAGGGAGGGAGGTATTAGCTTTCTAGGGCCACAAACCTAGTGGCACAAGCACCAGGAATGAACTGCCTCAAGTCTCTCAGGCTAGCATCGGGGACCTGCAGGCCAGCAGGGCTGGCTCCTCTGTTCCATGCCACCTCAGCCTTGGCGACATCTTTCATAGCCCTTGTCAGGCCTATATTTCATGTCACCTGTACCTCTATTTCTATATGGCTTCCTGTGACCAATTTAATTGTTTTTCTTTAGAAACAAGGGTCCTGGTTCCACTGGCTTAGGACGGGTGAGAGTATCCCAGGAATGGCCTCCCTTAGCTACCTACAGCTGCAGTGACCCTCTTTCCAAATGAGGTTGCCATCTGAGGGCTAGGACTGCTGGAGTGAATATCTGGGTTCACAATTTGACCCCATAGCTGAAGGGGAGCATCAGGTCTTATGTTTCCCTTCAGGCCTTTGAAAGAATTCTACAATGTAAAAAAGCACTTTTCCACATGGGCTGAAAGCTGTTCCAAGAGAACCCCGCTTCTTAGCAGAGCCACACTCCTGACTGTGGCCCCCCACCCCCACTTCCTGTGGGCTGACACTGCTTCTTCCTGGCTGTCCCTTCTCCCCTCACCTCTGCATAAGGTTAGGTCCTGTGAGCCTCCTGGCTCTGTCCCTCATAGCCCACTGCCCTGTTCCTGCCTCTTTATCCATGGCATGGTCACCACAGCTTCCCCAACACTGTCCTACCTCCTGAGTGGCTTGGGCTGGCGGCGGCAGGGATGTCTTTACCTTGTTCACACCATCAGCCATGGCCTGCAGCGTGAGCTCTCGGGGCCCATCCACCGTCTTGCCGTTGTCTGTGGGGCCCCAGCTGGCGCTGTAGATGTCGATGAGCTGGGGCATGTGGCTGATGGAGGAGGCCTCGATGACGTCAGTCATGAAGGGCTGGTCCAGCATGCGGATACCTGTGGACAGGGGCCACAGGGGCGGGGCTTTGGCACCCAGTTCTCAGGAGACACGGGCTTGGGGAAGAGCGTGGCTCCTGGGTGTGGCTGGTGAGTTGGCAGGCTCAGATGCCCTGGGTGTACTGTGGAGGCTGAGAACCCAAAGGACGCACAGGCTGCGTGTAGAAGGGCAGGCCTGTAACCCCAGCTGCTTGGGAGGGTGAGTCAGGAGAAAGCTGGAGGTCAGCCCAAGCAACTCAGGGAGATCGGGTTTCAAAGTAGAATAAGAAGGGCCGTGGATGTGGTTCTGCAAAACCTGGGGTTCAGTCTTGACTACTGGAAAAGAAAAAGGTGCACAGAGTCCCCACACTCCTGTAGCCCCCATTCTTGCCTGTTCTTGTGAATTGATTTGAGTGAACCGTCATGCCTTAACAAGCTTGGTTGGGTTCCCAACGGGAAAGCGGCCTTCCAGATGAGATTCTTAGCCAAGCAGAAGCTCCGCCTACAGTGCTCCTCCTAGAACTGCAGTGGCTTGAGGTGCTGGGAGCTTGGTTGCTACTGTGGGGATGTGGATCCTAGTGGAAGGTGACTAAGACCCAGAAAGTACTGTCATGGGGGGCATCCATGCTGCACTTGGGGAGTCCCTGTTAATGCCGAGAAGAGTGAGTTGATAAAAAAGTAAAAGGTCCACCCTTTCCTGCTTCTGGCTCCTGGCCTCTGGCCTCACCGTGTTGTTGTCCTCACGAAGGCCTAACACGTTGCCATCTGCCACATCTAGAGGCTGAGTGATGAGGTCACTCAATCTTGGAGGTGCAGGATAGACTCGGGAGGTGTTCTGGGTAGAGGAAATGTTCTGGGTGGAAGAAGTGTTCTGGGGAACATCTGGGTGCTCTTTAATTTATATTTGTTAGGGGAGTTTTATCCTAACGGGTCTTGACTCAGACACGAACACACGTATATACGGGGGGTTCATCCACAGCGAAGGGGGCGCCTGAAGTTAGGGGGACATGGCGCTGGGAACACAGATTTACTGATCACTTTCTGGACCGAAATTCGAGGAGGACGTCCACCTTCCTACGCGCGACGACAGCAGTGATCACAGTTGGCCACGAGGTGGCGCGCGAGCCCTCCCTAGCCCAGGAAGCTCCGGGACTTGGCGACCTCAGCGAGTAACGAGTCCCGCCTCAATGTGTAAGGGGCCTGGGACCCTGGATTTGTTTATAATCCTCGAGCAGCTCTCCATAGCGCCACAGTTTCAGGTGCAATTTACTTCGACCCTGGGGGTGTGGACAGGAGATCCAGTAGGCGGTGTCAACAGCACGGACAGGGACATCAGCCTCAGCTCAGCTGGAGAACCAGCTCATTTGCTGGGCAGCCCAGATGTATTCGGAGTGCAAATAATAAGAGAGAACAGCAAAAGACAAGAAGCCCAGGGGACATGGACCCTGCACTCCCAGGGAGCAGGCTGCTGCCTCTGCCTTGCCGCTCACGGGTCTCTTGGTTCCAAAAAGCCAAAGACTGCGGGTGTGCAGAGCCTTCAGCAATGCTTTGAAGGCGAAGGCAATCAGAAGAATGAAAAATTCAGGCTTGAATTTTCCCTTGGCCTCTGGTCCTGTCCTGTGTGTGAGAAGGTGCCTGGCCCCAGATACGCCCTGGGGTGATCTCGGTTTGTGAAATACCTTTGTGGGAACCTTTAACCCAGCTCTGCCACCCTAAGGCCACTGTGGATGCCCACAAAGTGAAAGCAGCCAAGGCCCCGGGCACAAAGGCTCCCTCCCTGTGGCTAGGTTTTGGAGACCTCCAGTGGGTTCTCTTGTGCCCTCCTGCACCCATCTCAGGGCGGTAATGAGAGCTGTCCACCCTGGGCTGGCATAGGATACACTGGTGTTATTTAGGCCTTGGAAATGGGAATGTTGGGCGCGAAGTAGGTTTATGTTTCCCTTAAACTGCTGGGGGAAAAATCAAGACAGTTGTTAAAGGAAAAAAAAAAAAAAAAAAAAAGAAGGAAAAGAAAAACACAAGGAAAACAAGGTTGGGTGACTCAGCCTGAATAAATTAAGGATGGATTTGATGCAAAACTTGGAACAGGTCAGGCACCAGTCCATTCTCCAGCATCTTGTTGAAAGTTTATAAATCTTTCTCTCCCTCTCTCTCTCTCTCTCTCTCTCTCTCTCTCCTTCCTCACTTTTTTTTAGGTTGCTGGTGGTGCTGGCTTCTAAATTGCCTGTGATGCACCACTCCCATTTCTAAAGACCTTGTGCAAAGGAAATTGTTAATATCTGACTCAGTGAAACACTGAAAGAAGTTCTAGGTAGTTTAGGTCTTCCTGAAGATGCTACTCACCGTGCAGAATATTTTCAACAGCTCTAGTATCTTTACAAACCATACATACACATGTTACATTCTAAAATCTCTATTTGAGTCATATTCAAATGTCATTGATGTTGACATAGAAAAGAACTGACTGTGTAAGTCCATTTATACAAAGTCTAAATACTAGAAATGACTAAGTTTTGCTATTACAATAAGATAGCTGATGTTGGGTGAATGGGTGCTCACAGCAGGGCAGGGATGGCTTGGGGGGGTCTGACCAGATTTTGTTCTTATTGGTAACATGACCACTGCATTTGTGAAAATCCTTGTGGTAGATACTTCTGATCTCTGTGTTACTATATTTATCTTATGCTTAAATTTAAAAATATTAAATACATCACCAGTGCTGTTTAAATTAAAATTAAAAGCTTTTCTCACTCTTGCAGTGATGTGGCGGGGCCGTCTTACCTGCGACCTTGGAGTTGTACGCCACCCCGACCCCACAGATATTGTTGTTGGCAGCGGCTGAAACTTCTCCTGCGCATCTTGTGCCGTGGCTGCAGGAAATAAAGGCAAGTTAGATTCAGCTTCAGGAGCGCTCAGGGGAGAATGGGGTTCTGTCGGCCAGAAGCTGTCAATTCTCTGTAATGGCTTGGCTGGGGATGCGGTGGTCTGGGGCCACCCTGTCTTTTGCTCACATAGCCCAACGTCTCTGATCCTCCCTGCTGGTTGCTTCTGTCTTGAAGAGGTTTCTGAGACCCTTTTCCACCCGAACATTTGATCTTGACTTTAAAAACGGAAGTAGCTTCCTGCAGAAACCATGCAGGTTTCTTTAAAAAACGCAGCCCAATATAGAGCAGGTGTGTGCTGGCTGGTGCTCTGCTATTTCTGAAGAATGCCGGGCTCGTGCTTATTTCCAAGGGCCTTTTCAGCCACAGCTTTAGAGACAGACATTCCAGTTGGAGATCTAGCAGAGCCCAAATGTAAGATTCCCCAGCTAAATTGGCATGAGCTGTGTTTGCTGGCTGATGCTGGAAGAGTTCTCTAAAGTGAGTCCTTGGGTTTCAGAAGCCTGTTGGTGAGAGAAGCTGGGAATGAATAAGGAAGGCAGAATGAGCTAGGATGGGGCATGTCAGGCTGCAAAAGCAGTCCTCTGTTGAGGGCCCAGTGCCTTCTGTGGCAGGGCAGGGAGGACCACCCCTTCCCATCCTCCGGAGGCCAGACCTTAGGCTTTTCAATTTCCCTACTCAATTGGCCAGATCCCACATGTGCAAGACAGCTTTGGATGTAGCTCATTTTTCAACCAGCAGTGCAGAATCACAAATCCTTGTCAGAAAGTCCAGTCCCATGCCCCAAACCAGAGATCTAGCTTCTGTCTAAAGCTCAGATGAGAGACTAGTTGCTTATGGGGAGATGGGTAGATGATTGGGACACTCTTTGAATTCCTTTGCACAGTTGTTATCACTTGGCTCACTAGTGGGGGAATCTGGCTTCACTCCCATAGAGATCTCTGTGCGAGAGTCACAGTCACACTTGTGTCACAGGAGCGTCCACCCCATGCTTTGCTCCATGCCAAGTACTCGTTGTCCATCTTTCTGATTCCCATGTCAAACCTTCTGGGTGGGAGAATCACTCCCATTTTCTAGACAGGGACATTGGCCCAGGGCTCTCTGGTCATGGAATCAATCCACAGTCCAACAGTCCCTGCAATACACTTGTCCTCCATCATTGATTCTTTTTTTTTTTTTCTTCCTGTCTTGAGAAAAGATTCCTTCGCCCCTTGAAGATCATGAAATTCCTTTATCAGGCACACACAGCATTAACTTTCAAAGAAGAAAATTATGCCAACATGTTTATTATACTCTTTTATAATCTTTATAATTTTCTCCATAACCTCTTAAATCTGTGTTATATCTATGCCTCTTAGCCAAGGGGGGAATTTAAATAATGAGCACTTCTCTAATGCAGATAGAGGACTAGAAATAAAATAAAATAAAGACTACAGATCCCCCAGTGGTTCTGAATAGCTAAATCTACCTTTAAGGGAATCTTGAAACTCTCTTTAAAAAAATGTTAGGTTGGGTCATTGCAAGCCAGTGGCATTTTATTACCCAGGAGGTAATTTCAGAATCAGTCCATAAAGACACGAGGGAAAGGTGTTCATCTCTTCCTCAGCCATTAGGTGTCACCAGGTAAAGTGTCAGTTTACATCAGCGTGGGAAGAGTGAGCCAGGGAGGTGGCCCGTCTCACATACTCTTCCACAGTGTGTTGTGGGTTCTTCAAATTGAAATACGGCTTTTAATAAGGAACAAAAGTTAATTCCCAGAAATCTTTCTTATCTGAAGGTTTAATGACACCATCAATCACATTAGTTCCCGAGGAGATAAGTATTTTTTAGCATCCATTTGTCCTTCTTCCTTGCCCCCATTTCAGTTGCTTGAGCAATAAATGTCTTTCCTCTTTCTCAATTTATAGTTAACTTTTTTTACAGCCAGGAATCACATCTAATCTGGGATTTCTCACTCTTTAGGGCCTAATAGAGAGCCTGCTGCACCCTGGAATGCTCCATAAATACCGCCTGTGGCAGGGATGACATTTCCGTGGGGAGTGCCTGTCCAGGAAATGCTACGCACTAGCAATTTTATGGACAGCGGCACAGTCATGGAATACAAATCTGCAGAGTAGCACCAAGTACTGGCTTGCAGAGCAGCACGGCTGCAGGACTATCGACAAAGTGGGGGCCTTAGACACCGTGAGTAGCAGGCAGTGCTGAAATGGACAGATGTCAAGGTTGCTCAACATCACGGCCTGGCTGAAAAGGTAGGGCCACCCACCCATCAAGCAGCCAATCAATATTTCTTGAATTCCAACAAACAAAAAGCGGTGATGTTAGCTCTTGATGCCTCATGCCAATCAATGCTATCTCTTCTCATTACGGATGCTCATTAAATTTGTGATATTTCCTACCTTTTTTGCAATTTAGGTTATTATTTTGTTTAGCCAAATGGATTTCTCTGATTGCAAACGAGGAGAAAATTACACTCTGTTTACAAATTTCTTGACTGTGTTTCAAATATATCCCCAGAGCTCACATACTGCCTGTAATTATTAAATGCTTCACCACAGAATAAATACACTGACTCTGTGAAAAAGGGACCATCTCACAAGATCTCAGCAAGCCAAGGGAAGGCCATTCTAATGTACACAGCCTCTCAGAGCAGGTCTGCATGCATCTCAAGTTTGTTTTCCTGTAGAGTCCTTGGCTTGGCATTTTAAATATGTTCTTAAAGCAATGCAAGCTGGAAGGACAATTAGGTGATGGGGAAGTCCACAGCATTGCTTCAGTGGCTCAGCACAGGACACTCAGGAGGAGGGGGTGCTCCTGGATTGGGTTTCTTATCCAAGGGTAGTGCTTTATTACTGGCTCAGGGGTACAGTTGCTTCTCTCCCTTCTGCAGCAGTGCTGGGGAGCTGATACCAATTCTTGCCCATTGTTCCTGCATCCTATGCACCTGCACCTCTGTGGGGGCAGCATGGTTGTAGAGGTGTGTAGGGACAGACCCCTTCCTGGGCAGTGGTGCACAGCCCTGGCTGGAGCCTGGGGGCCAGACTTGGTGCTACCTCCAGAAAGGATACTGCAGGTCCTGGGCGAGCCTTTGTGTCCCTGCAGCTGTGAGAGGCTCCTGCTTCACAAGCCATAGATCCTGTGCTGGCCGAGGGCCATGGATGGGCCTGAGGCTTGGGCTTGGGGAAGCGATGCTCTTAGAGTGTGAGGATGAGGCTGCTATCTCGTACCCGTCCCTGCGAAGTCTCTGCATCTCCTTTCTCTGAGCAGCGTACTTACACTTTTCCTGATCCACCTCTAGGGGGAGCCCTTCTGAAAATATAACATCTGTGCCAGTCTCTAACACTTGAGTCTGTTACCCAGTCCACTTCCTGAATGTATACATACCTCCTTCTTCACTATCTTTTTTTTTTTTCTCTTTTGGTGGTACCAGGGATTGAACTCAGGACCTTGCCAGGTAAGCACTTATTCCACTGAGCTATCTCCTCAACCCCCTCTTCAGCATCTTTGCCTAGATCACAAACTTGGACTGGAGTGTACTTGCCCCCCTCAATTCCACCTGTTGCTCTTATTCTAATCCTGGACTGATATCTCCCATGTGGGCTCTAGAAGCTGCCTGTATTACTCAGTAATAGTGTGGCCTTGAGCAGGTGCTTAAAATCTGTGCTTCAGTTTCTAAAATGAACATCATTTGGAGGGTTCCATCCAGAATTATTTGAATTAATATGAGGTGCAATAGGAAAATATGGCAGATACTTAAATTTTAAAAAAAGTATTACTATAAAGGACACATTGCCGCTAATGCCCCTTGCTTTGAGCACACTTATCCCACTGTCCATGCCGCTTTCTGTGGCAGCTCTGGAAGTTCTCTTTCATGAATGTCGTTAGTTGTGCTGTTATGGCTGCCCTGAGGTCCCAACTGGCTCAAAGCATTTATGTTTCATGGTGATTTTGACTTTGGGGAAGAGCCAGAAATGACACGGTGCCAGAGCTGGTGAATGAGGTGAACGAGCACACACCGTGATGATTTTCTGGACCCATCTTTCTGTTGGATGGCTCTCGGCAGCGGTGTTGGCTGTATGTGTGGTTACCTTCATAAAGACGCTTGGGTAAAAGGACTTCTTGGAAGTGAGAGGGAGGACTTGAGGACTCATGGCAATGTGTATTTTACTGCAATCATTTAATCAATCCTAACACTCGCCAAGTATTTTGGTCTCATCTCACGCATGTGACTACTAAGCCCAGTGCCCTAAGGAGAGTGAGTCACACACAGTGCCTTAGTTCTTCCTGAGTTGCTTCTGTGTGGGCCATACTAGCCCTGCAGGTGTCTGGGCCCAGGCTTCCTCTTCCTGAGATGTTGCCAGCTCCGTAGACACCTGGATACCAACTTGAGTAGTGTTGCAAGTACAAACCTCAAGTTCCAGGTGTGTTCATTCCCTTCTTTTCTGCCTGATTAATTTAACATCTTTTAAACTTTATTTTTATTTATTTGATACAGGGTCTCACTACACAGCTCAGACTTAGAGCAATCCTCCTGTTTCAGCCTTCCCTGCACTGGGATTACAGGAGTGTGCCACCACGCCCAGTTTTAGTGCCAGTATGGTATGTAGTACTGGAGATTGAACTCGGGACGTTGCACTTGCCAGGCAGGTACTTAGGTTGCCAAGCTATCTCTCCAGCCCTGCCTGCTTCATTTTAAGTTTACTTTTCACTGTAGAAAATAAGAAAGACATAGGAAAATAGAGTGAATGCCCATATTTCCACCTCCCAGCTTTAACAATGATTAACTCATGACCAATATTATGTACTCCACACACCAACCCATTCTCTCACCTCTTTCCTCAAAATGTCCATGACCTTGAGGAAAATATCAGATATAGTATCACTGAATCCTAAGGAGACGTTCTGTTAAACATATCCTACTCTCCTTGGAACGGTGCTTTATTCAAACCTGTCTGATGCCAAGCAGGAATCATCTCTAGGGTGGTGCCAACGTTTGGGATCAACTATTCTCCCTCATGTTGAAGCTTCAACCTTGCCTGATCCTCTTCCCATCATCAGTTACAGCAGTAGTTACATTCTGAGGTGCCATGAACTGAGCTAGGCCTGTCTAATCAGCGGTTATGTAGCCCACTCTAGTGGTGCACACCTGTCATCCAGCTCCTTGTGGGGCTGAGGCAGGAGGATTGCAAACGAGAGGCCAACCTGGGCATCTTAGTGAGATATTGGCTTAAAGCAGAGTAGACACGTTCAGTGGTGGAGCCCTGGCCTAGCATGCTTGAGACTCAGATTTCAATTCCCAGCAAGGGGCGGGGGTGGAGACCGAAGAATGGTGAAGGTTCAATCTCTGCATAACAAGCCGTGGTGGGTAAAGATCTTTGAAAATGAGTTTATAATTGGGAAAAATCCATTTACTGGTCAAAGTGCACCCTGTCTGGAGTCATTGGCTTCCTACGACACAGAGACAGTGCCTGCCGGGAATCGCTGTGACTGTATCCCCAGTGAATGGATACTGGGGAATTCTTACTGCTGACAGCGACGAATTTTTATTACACTCAGCACTAATTGGTTCTAATTAGAGGTTTTTAACTGGTTTAAAATTGTTCTTTCAAGAACAAGTTTGCAAAAGAAAACATGAAAGGGAGAAGACAGTTCCTTGGTCTTTGTTTCTTAGGCGTATTCTTGCAGCGTGCCACACAAGCAACTTTGGTTGAGGGAGCTCATGTTTGAAGTTACTACGTGGCATTCAGGAAACACTGTCCTGTTGGCTCATGTGTTTGTGCTTGGATCAACCCATCGACAGTTCACCTAGTGCCCTCTAGGTATGGAGAGATAGCTGGTTGGCACATGCATTGCACCTGCCCTTTCTGACATCCACGGAGAGGGCTAGTGATCAAGTCAGGTGAAGCCAGGCTCTCTGTGTACAGTGTCCCTCATTGTCACCGCCAATTATGCCCAACACCAGGCTTAGTGACATTTATTGCACAGCTTCATGTCGCTGTAGCTGAAAGCGGCTCCTCTGCTGAGGGTAAGCAAGTATCTGGTGTCGTCAGTTGTGAGAATAAGCTGTGCCTCACGCCTGAAGTTCTCAGACCTTTTTAATACAGCCTTGTCCCTGGACACACAACTTCCAAGCACGGCAGGGTAATGTTTAGGCCGCAGAGGAAGTTGGCAGAGAGTGATCATGCGACAGGGCTTCAGCAGCGGTCCTTGAAGAGCAGCACAAGTTTGAATTTTACTTCTTTATTCTTTCCTTCACTTTCTGCAACTTCCACCCTCTAGAATCCATGCTGCTGATCCCTACCTCTGATAGTCTTAGGTCGACTTCCCAGCTGTAAGAACCAAGTCAAAAGCCAGGTGTCTGTTAAGGGGCTGCCCGGGATGCACTCAGACATCACCCTTCTTGCAGAAAGCATCAAAGCCATACTGATTTAAAAAAAGTACAAATTCAGAATTAGAAGCAATTTCAAACATGGGTCTCCTTTTGGCTGTGTTTCAAACACTAATTGTTAAGTCAAGCAAGCTATTCAAGCTGGCTAAGCCTATTTCTCATTACTAAGCTGAAAATGGAAGCTTTTGCTTTATCTGCTACTTAGGTTGCTATGAGAGGTAAAAGCCATGCCCCTTTAATCATTTCTTTGTAGTGAAAATATTCAAAAACCCTTTCCCATAACATTTGAGGTGTTCAGTTCATTATTATCTGTGGATGCCCTACTGTGCAATGACACCTTCCCTTTGGATCTAATTTCTGACTTCTCCCCCATTGATCAATCTTCTTTCATGAGACAAGTTTAAAAATTACAATGTTCGTTGGTGGGAGTGCAGACTGGTACAACCACTATGGAGATCAGTGTGGAGATCCCGCAAAGAGCTAAGACTGGAGGTTCCATTCAAGCCGGCTATTACCTTCCTAACTATTTTTTTTTCCAAATGAACTGAAAACATCATACTATGATGATTTATATACAGTCATATTTATAGCAGCATAATTTGTCATAGCTAAATCTTGGAAATAACCCAAATGTCCATCAACTGAGGAATGGATAAAAATGTGGTATTTTTACAAAATGGTGTGTTACTCAGCTATAAAAAAGATGAACTTGAGGTTTTATAGATAAATGGATGCATCTAGAGACCATAATGGTAAGTGAAATAAATCAGATCCACATGCAAACATCGTATTATCTCACCAGTGCGAGAACCTGAAAGAGTAAATAAAATCTGAAAGGTACAATAGAT
>PVKN010026657.1:0-13755 GCA_004027915.1 Capromys pilorides | reverse complement strand
TGTATCAATGATAAAACATATTGTATTAATGATATCTCATTGTGCAACTTGTTCTTTTTTCCTTTGTATTTGCGACCACATAAATTAATTGCCATCCTACCCATGGTGTAGGTGTCCCATTTAAAGGAACACAATGTTAAAATACATATCATCTTAAATCAAGTTAATCCATGGGGTTCCTCTGTAGTCACTCGTATTTTGCTCTGCAGAGGCTGTCCATTTAACCTTTCTCTGTTTGAAAACCATTTCAAATATGGCTTGGTTTTATTCCCTTACACTAAACTACATTTCTTCTGTTTCTACTAACAAGAAAAAGAGGCTTAATTTTTGGAATAAGCAGTTTCTCTACAGGGAGTACCAAGGCTGCACTCATATCAAAGCTAAATAACCTCTCATTCTAAGTGATGTTGGTCCCTGAGGCCAGAGCCGAGGTCAGGAGGAGGGCAGGAGGGAGAAGCCTGGGTGATAACTGCTTCCATCCTTCCCTCTTGGCCCCATAACAGACACCCTTAGCTTTCCTTAAGTTGGGACAAGCATTCTGCCCCAGCTCCAAGTCACCAGTCAAATTCCAACTTCTTTTGTACAGGTTTCAAAGAATTTAAGATCCTGCTCCTTTTTTGACTGATGAAATGCAGAGGGAAACCTTTTGTAAATTGGATGATGTTCTGCCTAAATATAATGTCTTGCATATTTCATGTTTGCCACTACTCAGGTTAAAAAGAAACATTATATGCAAGAAAGATGCAAACTTAAGAAATGATTGCAGCTTATAAAGGAAACATTTTTCTCCCATGTGTTGTTGGCCATATTCATGTACAGCTTGATAAAAGCAGACTGGCTGCAATTCTAAATGGTTACACAGAATTTATATGATCACAAATTTCATTCAGTGTGCTTTAAAAGCAGGTGGGGGTGCTATCAAATTTTCCACCCAGCCAATGTATCTTTAAAACAGAATCTCCACTTAACTGAAATTGAGTTATCTAGTGTGTTCACACGTTTAAAAGTAATTAAGTTTAGTGGTGAAAACAAATATCCACTCAAGGAGACTGAAATAAGAAGATCACAAGTTCAAGCCCAGCTTAGGCATCTCAGCACCTTTGCAAGATCTAGTCCAAAAATTAAAAAAAAAAAAAAAAAACACTTTTAAAAGTTCTGGCAATATAGCTCTGTGTGAAAACTCTAGGTTTAGCTCATGGTACTGGAAAAATAGTGTCAAGTATAGCACAATATTGCCAGAGAAATACAAGCTGCAAATATCATAAAATACCTACAGGAAATTGTTCACTGTGGGCTGTAGGCCATAGTGCAGTTAGCATTAAATTTTGTTTGTACTATGGTGCCAGTCTGGAAAGAAAAGAATAAATGGCTAAGATGTTCTAGAATATAAAAATTCAAACCAGAAGCAAAATTAATGATCTAGAGCAGCCATGGGGGCCTGCTACCGCTTTCAGTGGTAACAAACAGCCAACTGTGGCAGGTGTGCCATCGGTTCACCACCACTAATCGAACGAGGCTTTAGAACTGAGTTCAAATGCAGAGCCGACAGCAGCTATTCGCTTCTTCTCATGCCAAGCTAGTAGCGACAACCGCTGAAAGGCTTTTGGAGCTAACAGAAGCAGAGCAGACATAGTCGATGTGCTATTTTCTTTGGTCTAGGTCTAAAGTAGAAAGTTCTTGGCGTTTTTGCTGCTACTTGAAATGAGATCCCAGATGCATTTGTTCAAGTAACTCTTGTGGGGCTGGCGGGATGGCTCAGTAGTCTAAAGCGCCTGTTTAGGAAAGCTTAGGTGGCCAAAGGGACTACTGTTCACTGCCCGGCACCCCGGCACCACATGCTGTGCCAGCCCTGCCCCCAGGGCAGGTTGAGCCAGCAATAATAATAATAATAATAATAATAATAATAATAATAATAACTCTTGTGCCTAGAATGAGATTCAGGCCAATTTACATGAGTGAGACTATTCCAGGTGGTATTTATTTGGTGAATGATTACCTGACCACAACAGGCTGGTGTGCTCGACTGAAGATGCCACTATTTCTGAACATCAGCATAATTACCTAAAAGAAACAAAGAAAGAAAGAAAGAAAGCCAGCCAAATAGCTCAACAAATGAAAATGCCTTCTTAGACAGGCACAGGAACCAGAGTTCAATCCCTGGTGTGCCGTGCCAGCCCCTCCCTCGGGGTACACTGGCATGACACTGAGTCCAGGCGTGGTGGCTCCTGAGTCCAGCACTCAGGAGGCTGAAAACAGGAGGATCACTATGAGTCTAATCTGTGTAGAAAGACCCTGTAATTCCTGTACCCTGTAGTCCCTGTATTAAAATATATCTTAAAAAAAAAAGAAGAAAAATAAATGAGAAAAGAAAGCTAAGAAAAATTATCCCAGAGCTGCCATATTTAAAGAGAATCTGTCATCCCTTGAAACTGTTCTCTTCTGTTATTTTAACTCTTCACTCCTAAAGATTTAAAAAATTCTACTTTAAATTGTCCCTACAGAAAGTAGAGGGCCAGAGAGATAGCTCAGCGGCATAAGCACCTGCCTGGCAAGCATGAGGTCTAAGTTTCATTCCTGGTACTGCAGAAAAGAGAAGAGCAAAAAGAAAAAAGAAAAGAAAAGCAGTCAGAAATGTTAGTTTTTATCCTAACCATCCCTTCTTCACCCTCTCTTCTGTGTACATTGCCTATCTAATAGCCATTTTCCAACAGACAGAGTGCACCAGTCTTTCGCTGCTTCCCACCCTGGTATTTCACCTGCATCTGGAGACTTCTGCCTCTGGAATAACACTTCCATGCTTTGATGGCAACAACTTAGTTATCATGTTCCACGTGACGTCAAAGCACATAGTTACCTGGACCATGAGAGAACTTTACAGTAGGCTACAGCCCAGTTTAAGAGCCACAGTTGAATCAGATATCCACCTCATTCTCCATAGACTATGGACCTCTGATCATTTTCTGTAGTGTGTCCAACTTTATTTTCTTATTTGCTGAAAATGATAAATACGAACAGCCCCACTGATAGTCTGTGAAGTTGAAATGAGATGTGTGTAACACACAGGGCACAATAGTGAACACTTCACAAACACTCAGAGGACCTGGCTGTGAAGAGTAGAGGCTACCCCCAGTAATGTCCGTGTTCCCCATAGGAGCACCTCCCTCTCAACCACAGACACTACACTTTTTTAGAAAGCCAGATTTACTCACAGTTGGCTTTGTTGTGTACTTGTGTGCAATGCCTGACAAACTCAAGCTGGAAAGATATTTGAGTCAGCAGAATGACATGGTACAATTTGTAAAATTTTAGCCAAAAATTTCTATTATCCATAGCTTCCATTCACTTGAAATAAGTTCATTTGACCTGATTAAGTTTGAATAATCACACTTTTTTCACTTTTTTCTCCGTTATCTTTTCATCCTTTACAGTTCAAAAGATAATGTTCCATTAACAAATGTTTATAGCATAATAAAGAAGTGTGGGAGGGAAGCGAACCTTTATTTTTCTTTTGCTTTCTCCCCCTATCATTTTCATTTCTTGGAAGCACTGAAGTGTAGTGGACTAAGCCATAAATAATATTTTGGAAATCGACCAAATGATTCTTTTTTTTTTTTCAGTCTCTCATGGTCCTTTGCAAAACATTCCAAGTCTGTGTGGGCAATGAGACTACCAGGAATTCCTAGTGGCTATAAAGATGTCACCATGATTTTCAGTTCTGAAGAAATCTTAGCTTTGCTGGAAATTAGGAGAAGGCTCTGGCAGGTACTGGTAGGGCCTGTGGAATTCCCCTATCTTGATCCTGGGTTTAAGGGATTGAAGAGAATCTTTCTGGGGGAATGTGCCGCTCTTCTTTAGAGTGGTAGCATGCTGGGCAATTCAAACAGAAATCTCTTTTAATTGTGTTCTATAGGCTCAATTCCTTCCTCCTAAGATTCATCTTTTTAAGTTCTATTCCCCTGTATTTAAGGATATGACTATATTTGGAGATTGAGCCTTTAAAGAAGTAACTGAATTAAGATGAGGTCCTTAGGCTGGACTCTAAATCAAAATGGTGTCCCTAGAAGAAGACAAATTGAAAACATAGATGCACATGAGAGGGAGACTGTGCAGAGACACCCAGAGAAGGCCTTGGGAAAAGAAGTTCTAACAATACCTTGATGTCACATTTCTAGCCTCAATGGCAATGAGAAAATTAATTGGTGCTAAAATTAATTCATATTTTTGTTTTCTGGGAGCCCTACAAATTGAATATGCCGTGTTAATGATGTGACTACCATACCATCACGACTGGGAAAAGGATTTCTGCCTGGACCAAGCACTGAGATAAATTTACAAGTTCTGCCTGACATTAAGAGGCCCCAGCTAGGTGAGGGAGTCCAGGGTCTGAGAGTCATAAATGGCCCAGTTCATACCGTTCAGTGTTCTGAAACCACTGAGCTGCCCATCCTCTTTCTCATACATGGTTCTCCTCATAAGGACCTTTGACACTTTCCACTCAAACCTCTGCATCTCCATTTCTCCATCCCTGTTCTCTTGTTCTCTTCTGAGTCATAATCTTCAGCTTGTCTTTGACCTAGGGATAATGCTTCTGTTGTGAATTTCATATGAAATGACACCATCGCCCAAGTTCAAGCCACTTTTTCACCTGTGGCCCTAGTTGTCTATAGCTTGTCCACATGGTAGAGGAAGGATGGCAAAGCTTCCTCCCAAGATTCATCAGTTTCCCCTTCTGAAGAAACGTGGAGTTGACGCAAGTGCCCTTAAGATCTCTACAGCATTATCATATGGAGATTCTAACCCATCCACCCTACAAAAATATACATAAATAATACACACATTCACACTGCTATCTTATCTTGGGCCATGAAGTTCTAGCTTACCTTGGAAGATTGCTGAGTGCAAACACCACATGCTGTACATTCTATAAGAAAATGTAAGCAGAATCTTCATTTACAGAGACCAGTTATTAATGGCTGAAAATAGAGCAGTGAACTTTTCTTTGAAGTCTTTATTTTGAAACTGATAAAAATCTTTCCTCTAAGTCTTCCATATAAGTCATAATTTAAACAAAAAGGATGAAAATGCTTGAGCCAGCTGTGTGATATTTTTCTTAACACACACACACACACACACACACACACACACACACACACACAGCTCGTTTGCACACTGTTCTCTACCCAGTACTGCAGTTTGGACTCTGAGGATAACTAAGAAAAACCTCTGAGATTGTTAGAGGGGAGCTTCACCTGCCAGTCTAGGCTGCAGGATCTCTATAGCAACCAAACATAAATCAAGGAAATGGCCCCTTTTGTAAGTTGGTTAATAGGCACAACATGCTTCTTTAGAAAATCCAACCATTCTTTCAATAGACTTTGATTGAAAGTCAGCCTTTTCTTCAGACACATTCACATTCACATCTAGTAGCAGCTTGTATGGCTGTCCACGGGCTAATTTATTACCCTTTAAAGATCTGGCAAAGAAAAAATGGCTCTCAGAACAATGTTTACATTCAGAAGCGTAAGCACAGAGCCACAAAAGAGCATCCTTTTGTTCTCAACTTGGAATATTAATCTTTAACCCAGGACTTTAACTTTCCCCCTCGTAGGGGATTCGACAGAACCTCTCCTCTGGCTAAAATCTTACCAATTTAATATGACATTGTTTCTCATATGTGAGAAGAAAAGAGTGAGCCTTCTTCCCATTGTTTATCTAAACCTTAACGGAGATTAATTGTTTCTCAGGCTCACTGTCCTTCGCTTGGAAAATAATCTGCATCAGGGGTGGCCAACTTGATGAGAGGAGTTGGCTTTCTAGCCCCTATAAGAGATTTGGCTAATTAAAAAAATACAAGGGTACTTTTTCCTGAAATGTAGTAAAGGTCATTGGACTATGAGGTGCCCCCTCTAAAAAAAAAAAAACGTATAATTTGGAAATGTATTCAAGAACTGTCCCACAGTGAAAACGTTTCCCCCAGCGCTACTGTGCACAAAGGCGAGGTGGGAGCACGTAGCATTGCCTTTCATGTGGACAGGGTCACACTGCTGAGAGAGTGGAGCTTTCTCTCCAGAGGGAGCCCTGCTAGCTGCCTGGAAGGTAGGAAGAAGGGGTGGGGAAATGCCCGGAGAAACAAAGCCTTTATAGTTGTCTTTTTAAAAGCAGATTCTGAGACTTAAAAAACACTTCTAAGAGGGAGCTTACCCTGCTCCTTGTAACTTCATATTATGGATGGAGTTGGCCTGGAGAAGAGTTCTATTAATGCCTCCTCTTTAGCCCCTTTAAATCCTCAGAAGCCAGCATCTTCAGAAACCAGCCTCTACAGGAGCTGCCTTCTCTTTGGGATGGTCAGCTGTCCCCACTGGCAAAAAGAGGCTGGAGGAACCTGGTTTGTTTACAAAATGAACATGTTGAAGCATGCCCTTGATTTTAGTTGTCATGCGATATATTATGAAAAAGGCAATTTCATACTTCAGAGCAGCTCACTTAAAAATAATTTTGTCCTTAGAGTCTACCTGAAAAAATCTCCAGGGTCCAAAGGACTACCCCCAAATGTAATACTGACCAAACACTGTTTATCAGAAATGCCTGTAAGAACTGAAAGAGAGCCTAAAACTCTGACAAGGGGACCAGGCTTTCTTTTTCCAGGCTAAGGATCTCGTGAAAGCAAAAGATTGGCTATTTCAGTTTTTAGCCTTGCCCTGTGGCCACATGAAAATCATACACTGGGTGGATGAGGTTTCACCCACCACCTTATGTGATTTTATACATTATGAAGTGGGAGCACAAACAATACTGGAGTTCAAAACGTGAACAAAGGCCCTGTATCACCACTGCACTTACTGCCTACGTCATAGTAGACAATGATTTCAGCACTCTGTGCTCCATAAAATAAGGTTATAATATTCACCTCATACGTTCTTCAAAAGAGGTGGCATTTTATACTGACCTAGAAGGGTGCATGGCACATTTTGAGTCTTCAATGGTTAGCAATTAACCAACATTTTTTACTGCTCATATTGTAGTTACTATTGTTGATATAGTTGACTACAAGAAGAATGTCTGTTGTCCAACAGCCAACACAACAGTTTTCAACTCAGATGATGTTGTGTAGAATGCTAGACAAAAAGAAAAGAATTTCCCAAGGCTGGGGTTACTTAGGAAAATCCAGAGATAGGAGGCAGCTGTGTGTATGCCAGTAACTAATCTCCTCACCTAAAACCAACATCATATGCCTTCTCCATTCTTGTCTGAATTGACAGGGAATGAAAATGTCTCAGACTCGAGGTCACAGATGAAGAGCTGTGTGCACGACTTCAGTGTGTCCTCAGCTACCAAAACAGGGACCTGGTTCTGCCCCCATCCTTATGAGCCTCGGAAGGTCACAAGCTTGGAATGCAAGCCAAGAATCCTGTGGTTCAGTTTCCTATGTGTTCTATGTGACCAAGAGTAGCCACTCAGAGGTCACTGATTGTCCCCACACTGCTCATTTTTTCTACAGGCTTTGTTCCTCTCAAAGAGCCCCAGCTTCAGTCCTAGAACCAGAGAGACCATGCCTTCAGAGAAGGTGATCAAGGGGTGCTCACCAGAAGAGTCACCAAGGAAAGCACGGTCTCTTTCTAGGCAAAGAGCTCCGTGTCTATATCAATTCTGTGAGCAAATCAGAATGCACCAAAAGGATCAGTAAGATTAATATTCAAAGGGGACTGAGGTAAAAAAAAAATGGTATTCTAAAGTAAGAATTGAATTTATACATATTAGACACTCACTGAAAACAGCAAATG
Organism: Capromys pilorides; assembly: GCA_004027915.1. NCBI lineage: Eukaryota > Metazoa > Chordata > Mammalia > Rodentia > Capromyidae > Capromys > Capromys pilorides. The sequence goes on along the minus strand of PVKN010026657.1, from coordinate 5,974 downwards.
AAGCAAGTCTTGGTCTTGAATTCACTCCAGCTGTCTGTCAGTGGGCATCAAGGAAGGAAAAATAAACATTCCAGCTATTTCTAACACAAGGAATTTAGTGTGATAATTGGTTATACCATTCATGGGAAAGCAGAAAAGGAAACCTGCAGAGTTGAGCTGACACAGACAACAGCCACAGAAGGAAACTGCTGTCTCCCTAGGGAAAGGGATGCCAGAAAGAGTGGGTGCTCCCAGAGGGCAGGAGCTGGGCAGTGTAGACACCACAGCCATGGAGGAGATGCAGTCACACTGGGCCAAGGCACCTAGGCAGAGGAGAGGAAAAACCGTCTGGCACCCCGGAAGCTGACTGGTGACGCACCTAGACTTCCAGACTTTTCACCTCTGCTCCTGTTTTAAAAAGAACAAAAAAGTGAAGTTTTGCAGATTCACTCTCAGACTCATCCCGGCGTTCCCAAGCTCTGCTATCGCATACCACTTGACATAAGCAGATAATACTCCTGTAATTAGCCTTGTGATACGCGATCAGTCCTACCCTATAACTTTCCTCATATAAAAATATTTCTATGCTTTTTCCACTAAAGACAGACCTTATCTGTTCCCCAAAACAAGGGTAAATGGTAGATTTGTGTATTACATGTACCATGTAACTCTGCTAGAGTTAATCTGATATAGAAGTTAAGTATAAAAGCTCTTAAGTCTTGGGTTCAAATCCTTATTGTGCCTGCTGGGTGATTCAAGGGCAATTTAGCTACTCTAGTCTAAATACATGACTCTGAAATTAATAGGTTGAAATCCAATCCAAAGTGTGTTGGCATTAGGACATGCAGGTTAGGAGAGAGGTGATGAGGTCATGAGGGAAGAACTTTCACAAATGAGATCAGTGCACTTCTCAAAGAGGGTTCAGGGAGCCTCCTCTCACCCTTCTTCCGTATGAAGACAGCATAACATCTGCCATGATGAGGAGCACACTCTCACTGCACACCAAATCTGCGGGCACCCTTGAAATTCCCAGCCTACGGGACTGTGAGCAATACATTTCTGTTGCCTACAAATTACCCAATCTAGGGTATGGCTTTTATAGCACATGGAATGGACTAAGACATTAACCTCTATATTCCCCAGGTTTCTCATCTCTCCACTGGGACTAAGAATAGCCCTAACCTTATGACATTTTCATTTTATCCACCTAACAGGCAGGGCTATGTTCTCCTAAGTAGTAACTCACAGTTTTCCTAGGCCCTAATATTCTGACATACCAACAACAATTTTTGAAGTTGTGGTGACAAAATGAGACTGTGTCTGCCTTGGTGTTGGCTTAGCCACCTAGAGTATCAGATTTCAGAAGCCAGCTGAAAGGGGAGGCAGAGCATCAATAGCAGGAAGGCTTGTGTGGAAAATAAGTTTCTCCACTTGGCAACCTCTTCACTACCACCAGCCACAAGGCAAATTCAGAAGTATCAGGAAAAGGATCTAATGGCCAAAATGGTAGCCACCTCAAACACGAAGATATGACCTCTCACACCAAGATAATGTATTTCTTTAAAAGGTGTCTTGATGAACAACTTAGTAACTGGCTGTATTTTTTAGCATCAAATATTTAAGACCTAGTTGAAGTCATTCCCTAAGAAAAGTACAACTGAGGAAACACAGGTCCACATAATAGAATAGGTCCTAGGGACAGACAGGGAAAGGGGAAGCACTTGGGATGATCCATGGAAGAAATGAAGAAAAGGATCAAAATAATCTGGAGATGGGAAAGTCCTCTCAGCTCACAGTAGAAAGTCTAGAAAGTTAAGCACTCCAAAATGTTACAAAAGCTCTTTTTTCCCCCCAAGGAAAATGACAGGGTTTTGCTGAAGCTTCTGCTTCACAGAAATCAGAGCAAGTCACATCCATGAGAAAGGCAGGGTGGGAAGAGCCTTCATCGTTCTCTAGCTCTGGGAACTCAGGCAAATTATCTTTTTTGAACAAGTCTGTTTCTTCATCTATACAATGGTGATTTTAATTGTGCCTTCTTCTTGATGTGACATTAAAATGAGTTTGTGCATGAATGTACTGACAGATGATTTTTTTAAATAAAACCTTTGAGTTCAGTTATTTTATTATTTCATGATAAAGGTCTGGAATTTGATGGGAATGATCTAGATCACTGGTGGTGGGGGTGTTCTATCTGTGAAAGCAACTGCATTCCCCATCCGCATGGTGTTACTGTGTAATTCAGTGGTCCTCAGTGTGGGTCTCTAACCTAGACCATGAACTAGTCAGTGTCATAATTAGTAGTGAGAATTTAGAAGTCCGTTTTACTTTGTCTTCTTGCCTGGCTCCATAGAGTCCCATGTGAATCAGGCATGCCTTTGGCCTGCGATGCCCGGCACTGTGGCACACCCTACCTGTTCCGGATAAGATCTCCACAGGCACACAGAAGTGCCTTTGCTGTGGCATGTAGTCCAGGAAACCGGTGGACTCAGAGGTACCAAAGACTTTGATATTTAGTTGCAGTTCTCATTCTTACATAGATACAATAGAATATTTGTTTAAATAAAGAAAAAAATCATAACAAAAGACACACTGCCATTAATCTCCCTTAACATACAGTACTCTCTCCTTATTTCAAACGCACTCATCCCATCATGTTTGACACTTTCTGAATTAGTTCTGGAAGTCCTCGTTTGTGAATGTTTTCACAAGGTGTGATCAAAAATATAGTGAATGCTCTGGCGAGTGTCGTCTAACAGAAAGAAAGGCTCATGAAAAATGCAATAGCTGGGGATACAGCTCAGTGACTCAAGTGCCTGCCTGGCAAGCACAAGGTCCTGAGTTCAATTCCCCAAAAATAAAACCAGATAAATAAACAATAAAAACATGATGATGGTTAGTCATCCACCTCTTTTACTGGCTCTGACACTGTAAGACTGGTCTGGCTCTTCCTCAAAATCAAAATGGTTTTGTAGTAATATATATTACTATAAAATGGTCCTTCATTTATATCCCCCTTTTTTGTTTTGTTTTGTCAGAGATGGGTGTTCCATTGTCATTCAAATATTATAGGTGTGTGAATTCAGCAAAATAACTCAATATAGTCCAATAGTCCATAGTAGTAGTGGGTTATCAGCAGAAATGGCAATGTCAGAAGTTGTTGATTTGAGCTTTTTACTGCTCAGCATATTAATATGGCTTTACTTTTTATACCTCATGGTTATACATTTTTGCTCAATGGTATCTGACAAGGTTAGTCAAATCCCCTCAGGATTTACCCTGAAACTATGTACAACAGTTTGTAGATCTTTTGTCAGTGTTAACCATATGGGTGAGTCACAGCCATTTCTTGACCAGTTTGTTCTCTATGCAAGCCTAAGAGAATATTCTCTCTCTAGGTGACTCTCCTTAGGCACACTATACATCGTCAATCCCTTTCCTCTGTGGCCCCATAATCTCATTCAACAGAAAATCTGGAACACCACTGAGATACAGGATGTTATAGTACACATTCTTTTATGATCTGAGTCCTCAATGACCTTGAAGGGCTGGGGCTAAAATATTGGCTATCCTTGTAGTCCTTCTTTTTCTGCAATTCTTTAGTCTGCAAACTTAAGTTGTTAACCATTGGAAGAAAAGCTTAATGATATTATTACCCTATAACATAGGCTGTTCAACTTAACATCACTATCTGTCTGAATATCAAATGCCTTAGATATTTTTTGAGGAGGGTGAATGGCAATGTTTCTTTTCCTACAATAAATATTTTTTGAAATTTAAACATTTACAATATTCTTTAGTCATACTTCGTAGTATGTGAGGTAGAGAAAAAGCTAAGTGAACATTAAAATAGTTGAAGATCCAGGCCCTTTATCTAGACACTGGACTATGTGTGTGGTTCTATGTGTGTGGACCCTCGGAAGGTTTGGAACATGGAATGTGTCCTCTAGAGTATGCATCTTTCTTAAAAGCAAGTCCATTGCTTTCTTCATAGTCTCTAATGGTTACAAATAAAGTAAGGGAACTGAGATCTAGATTTTCTACCAGCAGAATCATCACACTTGCAACTGAAGTACACTAAAAGCCAGATACAGCAACTTAGAATCAACTCATTTAATGCGATAGCTTTTCCTCCCTAGGCCTAACATTGCAGAGTTCAAAATACAAAATTAAAAAAAAAAAAACTCAAATCCCAGAAGCCACTTTTCTTTTCCCCCTACTTACAGTTTGCCTTTAATTTTATCTTGGATTTAGAGTGGTCAGGGACGTTCCTGCCTTCTCCACAGAGATGTAGCATAATATGAGCTCATGAGAGTCATGGGCTGCTTTCCTGTAATCTGAAACAGCTTTTATTAAAAAAAAAAAAAAAAAGCAATTTTTTCCTAAAATGAGGCTCATCATGCACAGAAAGAAACAGATCTTTATGGAGATTTTTTTTCTTTCACTTTAAAATACCCTACCTGTAAAGTATTACTTTTTCCTTTTGTTTTTCTCCTCTGGTAAAAGCAAGCATCCATCTATGTTTTTCTCCCTCCATCTCCAGTCTCATCTCATGCATGGGACTAATTAGACAAGATAAATCACTAGAAAAATGTATCTTTATCTAGATTGTCTTCAAAATGTTTTGATGTTGTCCTAGAATCTCTATTTTTGGCTTTTTGTAATGACATAGCAGCTCTGCTACTTTTAAAGCCTCATGGGGCCAGGAAGAGCAATATTTGCTTATGTGTACGTTTTACATATGAGAAACATTAATTTTTAATTTACTCTGTTTACCTTGAGAAACTGCCAGTGAGTGATTCAGATATTCCACAGAAAGGGGCTTTTCTTTTGCAATATAGGACAAAAAAACAGCTAAGCATGTCTTCTTTCTTCAAAGGGAAGGCTTGGAGGGGAATAGTATTTATTTGTACAGCTTACAAGAGGACTACTTTGACTGTGTAAACACTCATATAATTTTATTAAGAGTTGCTACCAAATCTTTTCATCTAATATGAGCTTTTATATAATATATATTTTCAAACTAGGCTTAGAGACAGCGACAAAGAAACAAGGCAGACTAGTGCCACATTCCTCTAACTCAACAATCCCTTCTATGTTCCCTCTTAAGAATCAAACCTCACAATAGTGTTTTGAATAGTCGTGAGTCAGACCGATCTCTGACTTCTGGTCTGATCTTGGCAATTCTAGCACATATGTAGCTGTCAGCAACCCCCCACCCACCCATCTTAGCCTTGGGTGCTCTGGGAGGACAAAGGCAGGGAGCAGCTGACTTCAAGGAGAAATAAAATTTCTTTGCTTCCCTGGGAGAGATGAAGATGAAGACTGGAATATTCCAAGGCACTTTCCAGTAACAGTTGTGTACAATCTGATGTGTGGAATTGGATGCCTCTATTTTCAACTTTCCCCAAATTTTCTAAAAACCCCAAAGGATATAACTAAGATTAAAGGGATCTGTCCTGATTCCATATGTCCAGATGGAAACAGAAAGTCTAAGCACTGGGCTGGGGGGATAGCTTGGCAGTCTAAGCACCTGCCTGGCAAGCATGAGGTCCAGAGTTCAATCCCCAGTACTGCATGCCATGCTTGCCAAATCCTAGCATGGTGGTGCATGCCTATAATCCCAGCACTAGGGAGACTGACACAGAGGATCACTATGAGTCTGAACTGCATAGTGAGACCTATACCAAATAAATTTGTGCAGGAAGGCAGGAAAGCAGGAAGGCAGAGAGGGAGGGAGGGAGGGAGGGAGGGAGAGAGAGAGAAAGAGAGAGAGGAAAGAAAGAAGAAAGAAAGAAAGAAAGAAAGAAAGAAAGAAAGAAAGAAAGAAAGAAAGAAAGAAAGAAAGAACAGAAAGTCTAAACATACAAAGACGGCCATGAATGGTTGTGCTAGCGGGCACCCTGCCTCTTGGGACACAACTAGCACAGACTTGCATTTACTGAAGCAGATTCCTGATAGATGTCATTTAGGTGATTCTTCTAACAAGATCAGTGTA
>PVKN010026656.1:0-13756 GCA_004027915.1 Capromys pilorides | reverse complement strand
GTGGCCCTGAGTTTCCAGAAGGTGGTTAGAAAGGGCTTGGCGTAGGGCACAGCTCCCCACACAGAGGGTAACCAGAGTGGGTAACGAGCGTGGAGGTCAGGGTCCAAGCTGGCTCCCACCACTCCAGATGAGGATCCTGTCAGGCTGTACCTTGCGCTACGCTACAGTCAGTGTAAGAAGCCTCGAGGCTCTGCTGCCTTAAATGTCACTTGTCAAAATTGCTCTCCTGCATTCTCTCTGCTCCTGACTCAGTGTGGCCTTCACACTCCGCAGTCCAGCTAGCCTCCTACCCAGAATCCCTTGTGGTCACTTTCATTCCCTTTCTAGCTTTTCTCTGCCCTGTGGCCAAGTCCCCATCAGCCACACAATTACTGGCTTTGTGATTAGGCTAGTGATTTTTTTTTTTTTTTTGGGTCCACCTCTGTTCAGGTGTAAATTGAGGTGTGTGATACACATCCTGTCCCTCACAAGAGGATGTGAGAATATAAGAAAATAATTTTAGGTAACAGGATAAAAGGTGCTCAGTAAATGGTAGCAATTAGCATAGCTGCTATGTTACTTTTGAATGTACTTGTTCCTCTGTTCCAACTTGGAAATTCTAATCCCCTTACCCCAAGGTGGTTTATGCTCTTGGAGGGGTGTGGGTGGCTGATAGAAGTGGGAGCGCAGGAGGGATTAGGTACTCATAGATGCTAATGACTTGTCAGAGCTCCGTGTTTGCAGGAGAGGTCGTGCCATGCTGCTTCAGATCGAGAACTCGCGTCTTTCCACAATTCTGGTTGCAGACTTAGTTGGACAAGTACAGAATCAAATGCAAGGGTTAGAGTCAATGTGGACCTGAAGGAGAAACTTGACTTTAGTTCTGATGCAGTTTGGTTTGCGACCAGAATTACGGAGAGAATGGAGCTCATGCACCAAGGCACCGCTGATTGTGCTCCAGCTGCAGTCTGCTCAGATTGCCCACTTCCACAGGAAAGCCCACACCTACTGCTGAGATGTAAATTTCACATCCAAATCGCTACTCTTAGTCTCAACCTTATTATCTTGAGTCTGATTGCCTACTGCATGGTATCTCAGCGATAGCTCCCTTCACTTGAGACCCCAGACTTGCGTTTCCTCCTGGGCTCCTTAAGTGTGTCAATATTACCACATTCTGTCTTTATTAGTCAAGATGCCTTAGATCTCACTGCAAGCTGCTGCTGTGGGCAGAGGTTGTATTCACTCACCTCTCAGGGAATCTGGGGATGAGGAGAGAAGGCTTGGGGTAGAGTGACCAGGCCCCTCCTGGTCCCCATCTCATCCGTTCTGCTCTCTGGGGAGTCAGTATTGTTACAAGCTGTTCTGGAGGGGAAGAGATGATACCTATAGGGCTGTGTGCTGGGTGGGAGTAGAGATAGTGTCCCACCCACTTTGCCCTGGGAGGAATTTAGTGCAGAGGAACTAGGCTTTAGCCATAGATAAATGTGTCTGCATTATCTTCCTCTCCTTTGTTAGTGCTGTAAACATGACAAAGTAACCTTCTTTGTGCTTCCTTATCTCTAAAATTAGGGTAGGGCTTTCTGCCTTATCTTGAGATAGGGGAAACCTTTCATTTTGCCTAATGGGAGGCAACTGCTTTTGGTAGCATTGGAAACCCTTGTGGGAGGGGAGATCTTTAATATGGGACCTCATGTTGACTGGATGAATTAATCTGGATAAGAAAATGTAGCATAAGCTAATGAACCTAAGAAAGAGAAAAATAGATGTTTCCTTTGTGTGTTTTAGGCTTTTTGGGTTTAAGTAGCGTACTTGTTTGACTCCTTAATTTCTTACATGTTTAGTTTTAAATGAAGCTTCATTGGGCAGGCAAGATAGCTCAGTGGACTAAGTGCCTGCTTAGGCAAACACAGGGATCAGGGTTCAGCCCTGATCAGGGTTCAATCCCCAGCACCACATGCGGCTCTGGCCCTGCCGCGGGGTATACTGAGCTGGCCTGGTCTGGTGTAGTGGTGGACACCTGTAATTCCAGCCCTGGGGAGGCTGAAAACAGGAGGATCACTATGAGTCTGAGCTGCCTACATAGTGAGACCCTGTGCCAAATACATTTAAAAAAAAAGAAAAAAAAAAAGTAGCTTCATTGAGATATAAATTACATGCCATATACTTGAGATGTATAATTCAGTGGTTTTTTTCCATGTAATCAGAATTGGGCAACCATTATCACAATCAATTTTCATCGGATTTAATTGTTTTTGTGTTTGAAAAAAAATACCATAGGAAAGTAAAAAGATAACCCACATAATGGGGGAAAATACTTATCAATCAAATATCTGATAAAAGATTTATATATAGAATATATTTTAACTTATCTACTCAATAGAAAGACAACCTAATGTTAAAAATTAGCAAAGAATCTTTTTATTTTTAACTTTTAATTTTTTTATTGTTATTATGGCCAGCTCAGCCTGCCCTGGGGGTGGGGCTGGCGCAGCATGTGGTGCCAGGAATCAAACGGCAGTCCCTGTGGTTGCCTAAGCTTTCCTAAGCAGGCGCTTTAGACTGCTGAGCCATCTTGCCAACCCTGCAAAGAATCTTAGTAGACATCTTTATAAAGAAGAAATATAGTCAGTTACTACATAAAGAGATGCTCAACTCACTAGACATCAGGGGAAAATGGAAATCAAAGCAATACTAAGAGCCAGCTGTGGTAAGCATGTACCTGTAATCCTAGCACTTGGGAGGCTGAGGCAGAATAATTGCTGCAAGTTCAAGGCCGGCCTGGGCTGCGTGGTGAGTTCCAAGCAAGACTGTCTCAAGAAAATAAAAAAATCAAAACAACACTGAGATACCCCAGTAGAAAGGTTATCATCAAAAAGGCAGATTATAAAAAGTGTTGGTAAGAATGTGGAGAAACTAGGAGTTTTCCATTGCTGTGGGACTGTAAAAAGATGCCAGCATTATTGGAACTTGCTTCAACTGTTAAACCTTCACCTCTAGGTATATATGTAATAGAAATTACGGTGTATGTCTACACGAAGATGCATCTGCTTGAGTCTTCATAGCAACAGTATTTTTGTTTGCTTTTTTTTGACACAGGGTCTCTCAGGCTGGCCTCACACTCACAGTGATCCTCCCAAATTCTGAGATTGTAGGGTGCACCACCAAACCTAGAAGAGAGAGTAGTTACTTATAATAGCCAAGAAAGTAAAAGCAGTCCACAAGTTCAGCATCTGGATAAATAAAATATAGTAGTATGTTCATATAATGGAATACTATTCAGCAGTGGAAAGACATGAAATGTTGCTATGCACTACACTGTGAATGTTGAACAGACTGTCAGTGAAAGCTAGTCATGAGAGACTGCATATTATGGTAATCCAGTTGTGTGAAATATCCAGAATATGCAAACTTATAAACAGAGAAGGATTTTTCTGTAGTTGTTTATGGGTAGGGGAGTTGAGGTTGGAAGGAAGTGGAGTTGTTAGTGGGCATGAGGCTTCTTTTTGGTCTTGAATTTTGGTCTGTGATCCAGTCTTCATATTTTTGAATGTGATTATCTAATCGGTGTAGCACAGTTTGTTCAAAAGATTATTTTTCCCACTCTCGGAATTACCTTGGCACCCTTTAAAACATTAACAGCAAGCGTGAGGGTTTATTGCTGTGCTTTCAGCTGTATCCCATTGGTCTGTGAGGCTCTGTATATCTTGCTTGTTTTTTAACGAGTTCCTTGCTAAGGACCTGTGAGATAGCTCAGCAGATTAAGCACTTGCTTAGGCTTAAGACAGGCAGGGGTCAGGGTTGATCCTTGGCACCACATGCCACCGCCCCCCGCCCCCCCCCATGCAGGAGATGGAGTCTGGGCACGGTGGCTCCACATCCGTCGTCCCAGCACTAGGGAGGATCACTGTGAGTCCGAGGTATGTAGGGAGCGTGCGGGTGCGCACCCCCCTCCCAGTTCCTTGCTAGGTTTGGTGTGATATTCAGCAGGGAAAGCCCTCCTAGTTAAACACATTTAATATTTTGAGAAATGATTTCCACAGAGTTCTTGGGGGCATTGACACTGGCTCTGTCACTCACTGTTAATTTCTCAAGAACCAATACCTGGCATGCTCTGTAAATATTTGTAAAGGACCCATTTAAGTCATGCTGCTGCTGTTGCTTTTGTGACTTGAAGTATTCCTATTTCTGCTCTGTAAAGGGTTCGCCTTTGGTTGTTTGTGTAAATCACTTGCTGCTGGATTGGAGAAAGGAAATCTGCATATGTTTTAAACATAACTTTTTTGGATAGCTTGATGGGTGAAAGAGTTAATATTTATGTATGTTTTCATTTATTAGCTTGAAACATACTGAGAAATTCTTAGAGATTTATGGTGAATAGGACAATATATGCTGGGTTTTTTTTCCCGTAGGAAAATCATAAAGATGGCTAGAAGATACTTCTGAGCACACGCAACCTCGCCCATTGTTTTAAACCATGAACTTCTTGGATTTCTAGCAGGATTGCAAGCTAACGCCAAGGAGCAGCCATGCCTTTGAGGCTTGGATTAGGATCTGCTGTAACTGAGGAAACTTGCAGCAAATCTTAGTGGTATTGTAACCGGCACAACGTAAGCTCTATGTCTAGCCTAGGTTGTACATTTTTAAAGCTATCAGTGTGTTCAAATGCCTGAAAAATCTCAACGGATACGTGGCTCCAACAGCTCTCTTTGTGAAGAGAATCTTGAATGTCTAAATTAATCTAGGTAGTACCATTGTATCCCAGGTCTTTTTTAGCTGCTCATCATTCTTCTGTCCAGTGGTTCAACTGATCCTCTGTCCAAGTCCTCTGATAGTCTCATGTGGTCTGTGAACTTGGCTGCTTCATTGCCCTACAGAGGTGGCAGGTGGCCAGGGTTGGGGGTGGGATGGATGTGACATAAATCACAACAGATGGATTTCACTTCCAGTGAAAATTAGGCCTGTGTGGGCATGGACATCATCTCACATGGTACATATTCTGGAGGTGAGGGGAGAAGGGCCCCGTGTGGGGCACTGGTCTTTGTGGACCCAGAGCCATCTTCCCCCTTCTCCCATCCCTTCTGTCTTTGCTGCATGGAAAGAAGGATTGAGAGCTGGTTATAGAGATAGAATTCAGAATTTATTGAAAACCACTTAAGTTCACTGCTAGTCCTGTCGCCTCCTGGGCTCCCAACCCCTCCCTGTGTTTTTGTTTTGGTTTCCTCCCAGCGCCTCTAAAATGAAAGCTCTCCAGTTCTGTGGTGTGTCCGGATTCCCTTTTTCCTGGTTAGTCATATTTTTGTTTGTTTGTTTCTGTTTTTGTATTTTTTAAAATTTACCTAAGAGATTGCTTATGTGAACTTTTTCAAAATAGTAGCTATTATTGCATTTTAATTTTTTGGCTATTTTGATAATTCTTATCCAAAAAGATTAAGATTCTAATTAAGGTAAATTTATTTAATGGCATTGTTTTAGGGCTTGTGTCAGGTAAACTTTTTCCACGGTCTTTATTTTGTAAAGCCTTTACCCTGAGTTCCTGTAGCTCTATGCTGACTTCTCTCTACGGAAGATAATTAAAAACTGATTAGTGACCCTTTTATTGCCTGAGGGAGGGTGCAGAGAAAGGTAAAATTGTTGTTTCGTGGAGGGGTTCAGATGTCCTATCATCAGGAGACTAATAGATCTTTTCTCCTGATAATGATTATTTCCTCATGCTTTCGCTGCTGTTTGCAAGGGCAGTTGGAGGATGTGCGGATTTATCAGAATTCCTCAGAGGGCGTGCTTCTTTTTTGTTCTGCTGTTTTTACATCGTGTTCTGTGATAATTATTTGAAGATAAATAGGTTTGAGTGTGGGGGTGTCCCCAGTAGCATCTTGATTTCTGGTGGTGGACAGTGCGTCAGTAGGAGGACTTTTGTCCATAAGAAGTTTGTCTTGCAGTTGAACAGGCAAAACATTCACTTATAAAAAAAAAATAGAGGATAATGCAGGACAGTATAACATCAAGTATTAGGGTATGTGGTGGGATTCTAATAGGTACAGAAATTTTTTTTTTTTTTTTTGAGATAGGATCTTGGTACATAGTTCAGGCTGGCTTTCAACTCCTTGTGTAGTGCAGGCTGCCCTTGAATTTACAGTTATCCTCCTGCCTTGTTTTCACAGTGCTGGGATTACCAGTGTTCACCAATATGCCCAGTTTCTAGAAATTCTTATAGGAAAGAAATTCATGTAGGGTGAGGTTAATCAAGAAAGGTATTTTAGAAAAGTGAATACAGTGACTTGTCTGAAACCCATGGGGCCAAATTGGTTAAAATTTGAGATTTTTCAGATTCCATTAAGGTAATATGGTGTGTACATTATGTGGCCTTCCAGTGCAGGTCTACTGTGATACCTCAGAAACCCAAACACCAATATTTCTGCAATTTAACATTTGGATATTTACAGTAAGTAGGGGTGAAAAGGACTATAAGAGGCTTTGTAGCAATTTATAACAGAGTTTTGTTCCTGTATGAGTTGTCTCTTGGTATGAAGTAAATTATGAAGAATGAACACTTATCATGTATAGTTTTTGCGGGTCAGGAATCCAGGAGTAGCTGAGCTGGCCACTGTGATTCAAATCTCTTGCGAAGTCATGCTCGAGATGCAGCTGTGGTGTTGGTCATCTGAGATGGCAGATCTGCTTCCGCGTGCACTTGGGTGGCTGTTGGCCGGAAGCCTCTGCTCCTCCCTCCTGGCCTCTGCGTGGTTTGCGTACCCTTGCAACATGGCAGTCAAGCTTCTCTAGAGCAAGGAGTGAGAGAGGCAGACCAACATGGGGAAAGGCAGAGAAGGAGGGTGGGGCAGGGGTGTCAAGATGGAGGCCACAGCGTTTTTTTACAGCGTCCTGTTCCTTTGGTTGTGTCTTGTTGGTCGCCTCAACCCACTTCCGTGTGAGAGGAGACTATACATGATAAATAGCAAATAAAGGGTAGTTTCATTACATAGCCATACAGTGCTAGGCCTAAAGGGAAATATTTTTTTTAAAAGATGGGAAATCATGACTTAATGTTCTTAAGCGCTGTAAATCATAAAGCAAAGTACAATCTTTGTTAAAAGGTGTTTGTTATTTGCATTTAAATTCACTGATTAGAAAACAGATTCATTGAGTTTATTTTGAAAACAACTACCAGCTTCCTCTCTTTCTCTGCTGAATGTGGATTTTTATATATAACTTTTTACATTCTTAAAGGTCAGAGAGTAGAGGAAAACTTTATATTTCTGATCAGATAGTAGTCAAGAGTGAGCTGGTCTGCTTGCTTGACCAAGCATAAAGACGTCAGTTCAATTTAGATAACTTTGAGCACTTGATAAAGACGTGCTTCAGAAACGATGCTTATATTTGAGAACTGGGGTTTATCAGTTAAAATTCTTTGTAAATTATCAGTCAAAAAAATGAAGAAATAAAAAGAAGCCACTGGGTTTTTGTTGTTGTTAATTTCAGTAACAAGGACAAGCTGAGTTAGCTTTGTAGTAATTTAAATTGCCTTTTCCTGTTTTTCAGGCTCTTAAGAACCTTGCTAAGTCCTTATTTTCTCGAGTCTTTGTCTAACAGACCCCGAAGACCTTTCCCCTAGACTGTCGCAAAGCCATTATTTACACCCAGGAGAGCAGGTTGTGACAGTGCCATAGAAACGTCAGTGTTGACACAAGCATGATGGTGACTTCCAAGGGACGACTATAAAGGAAGCCAGACCCTAGGCTGACAGAAGACCAGTCCCTTCCCAGATTTGTTTTGTGAATGATGGTAAAGAAACTCGGAATTCCCTGTCCACCATATATTTTCACATTAAAAAAATCTTGTTTTCCTCCTACTTGAAAAATGCTCTGCTTTTTTTTCCCCTTCTGGTGAGACAGAGAAAAATAAGTGCACTTTATGTACTAACATTTAAATACCACGTAAGTATTTGTGTTTACGAGTAAATAAATGACTGACTGCTCACTAGGAACCCTTTATCTTCCTTTTAAGCATTGTTTTCTAAAGGTGAGCAGTGTTTAAATCCCGAAACAACATTTTCTTAAAGTATGAAAGTCAGAGCTCCTGAAATTGTGTGCATATTCCACCAAATGCGCCTCACTTTACTTAAAGAAAGCCCAGTATTTTTTAAAAGTTTCATTCTAAATTGATCTGGTTTTTAAACGCTTCTGTTTTTGTATCAGAAATGTTAAGAAGAGGCGGGGAATCTTCACTCAGGGTGGGGAGAGTTGACGATTTGTACGTGATGACTTGCTGATAGAGTCTGTGGATCCTGCCATGAGCTTTTTCACTTCTGTAGTCCCTGAACTGGCCAAAGCCATGATCCTGACAAAGACGGCTGTAGTTGTTAGCATGAAACCGAGGACAAGCAAACCTCCGCTTTAGTTTACTTTTCTACCTTCACCTGTGGTGATTAGATAAGTTTGTGCCTTGTGCTTGAGGTACAGAATAACAACAATATTTCCCCTACTTTTAATCAATTCTGCTCTGAAAGGAAGTCATAAACACATTATTAGATATGGTAGCTTTCAGGGTTTCTAAGCATAATTAATTAAAAATGACAAGCAGAAATTGCTGAGGCTGCCTCAGCCTCATGGTGTGTGTTTGTTAAAGTTGGGCTCTCACTTTGGTAAGTCCCTTACCCATGAAGATTCACTGGGACTGCTTGGGTTGATTGCATGAGAGTAGGTTAGATTCCTCTTGTTGGCAGAAAAGGGGCAAGAGACAATGAGGACAAAATTATGTCATTTTTATAATGCTTACTAAAGAATGTTGTACTGTCCCATACATTAAAACTTTAGGGCTGGAGGAAAGCCTTTACAACTCACATATATGTTTGTCATTATGATTCTGGATTCTGGTGTTTCTCATTGTTGTCAGAGCATGCAGAAGGAACATTTTTGTTTTTATTCAAAATGTATTAGTTTCAGGGCTGGCCAGATAGCTCAGCGGACTGAAGCGCCTGTCTAGGCAGAGCACAGCGGCTGGGGTTAGATCCTGGCCAGGCCTGTGCCGTGTGGACTGGGGTGCACTGAGACGGCGACTGAGACTGGGCGTGCTGGCACGCACCTGTAATCCCAGCCCTTGGGAGGCTGAAAACGGGAGGACCACTAGAGTCTGATCTGTGCAGTGAGAGCCTGTAGTCCCTGCCCTAAATTCACAAAAAACCCCATATATACACACACACATATATATGTATATACATATATATGCATGTTTCCTCTTCTGCAAATCATTTTAGTTTTTTTCTATCAGAAATTGAACTCAGGACCGTGCACTGCCAGGCAGGTGGCATTTTAGTTCTTAACTGAGCAGAGGATAATGGAAACATTCTTCAGAGCCCGGGTGGTGCATTAAGTGCCTGTTCAGCGGAAGTGTTTGACCAGAGGACAAGTGGCCAGCTTCTTTGCAGTTTCCAGCAGCTGGCCAGGCTGTGGTGACAGCGCCTGCTTTCAGAGCCCGGAGACAGGGTCTGCGGCTTATCTAGCCTGGAGCCATAATCAGCTTTTCACTAGCCAGTTTCCACTGATGGTGGCTGTATCAGTTCCTTCATAGAACAGACAAGAAGGGCTCAGAAACATCAGTTAAGTTTCCTGTTTTCCTCAACTTGAGTGATTGGTGTGGTGGCCTGTTCTGGGGCTACAAAATGAACATACGTGGAATCTTAGGAAGCAGCTGAAGTAGGCGAGGCTGGCAGTGGGTGTTGAGTGTGGACAGAACGGGATCTTCAGGGAAAGTGTATCTTGAATTATGACTATTAAGGATAGGTGGGCTGTAGAGGTATCAAAGGTGAGGGTAAGTGCTGGGGCAATGAAGAGACTGGCTGAACCTAGAGGGAAAGGGGGGAAAAATCGGCTTCCTTCCCATTGCAGTGATAAGTAGAGGGAGGATTTAAAATCCGAGAGGTAGACAGAAGAGTGGCTGGATGATAGGTTACAGGACAGAGCCTTGTTTGTTTGTTTTTGTGGTACCAGGGATTGAACTGAGGACCTTGTGCTTGTCAGGGAAGCACTTATTCCATTTAGCTATCTCCCTGGTCCCAGGACAGAGCCTTGTTTTTTTTTTTTTTTGGCGACACCAGGGTTCAAATTTACGACCTTGCACTTGGCAGGCAGGCACTTGTGCCACGGAACTATCTCCCTAGCCCCTAGGATAGAGCCTTGTGATGCTTCTGAACATTCAGCTGGTAGCTGCTGACCCGGCTGGACCTTGGAAAGTGTTAGTGTGAGATGTGAGCTGGGATTCAGCGGTGGCAGAGGGTGGAGGGGGAAAAGTATCTAAGGATGCTTGGGACAGTTGTTCATCAGAGAGGGTGGGGGAAGCAGGCAGGAGAAAGCGGGAAGCGGAAAGTGGGAAGCTCCCAGCTGCCAGGTACTTCTGGGCCCTAGATGCGGCTGTGGAGCAAATAATGAGGTCCCTGCTGGTGAGGAGCTTGCCTTAGTGGGGGGTCAGGGTGCTAATCACATGGACCTGGGGGGAAATGCTGGTGGTGAGACATGAAAATATGCTACAGGGAGTCTGGTGGAGTGAAGTGTTCTGAGAAGGCGGTCACTGTGGTGACATGGATGGGGGCAGAAGTTCCAGGCAGAGGGAGCAGCTGTCCAAAGGTCCTAAAGCAGAAACAGAAAGATCCTAGCATGGCCGGAGCATGGGGGTGAGGGGGAGAAGGGAAAGAGCTGGCAGTGTGTCGTGGTCGTCGTGAGGGCGGGTGTAAGCACAGAAGGCTACAAACTGGGTGGTTTGGATGGTTTGGTTGGGGTGAGGAGGGTGGGGTCTAAACCCAGTTGCTGTATACCTGCTGTTTCTCTTTCTACTGGAGGGCTAATTTGCTTGATTATAACGGAGCTGGTGATTGTTTAATGTGATCTACCTGAGATCAAAGTCACAGAAGTTTTATTGAGGTGTGTCCTTATGGGGTGTCTATTTTCTGGAGAAATGTAGCCTTATGACAGTATTTTCTGTTTGGAACAAATGTTTTATGTATTAAAAGCTTTAGGTTCATCTTGGTTTATTTTTTGTTTGGTGGGGATGAAGTCTCACTGTGCAGTTCATTTCAAGCTGGTCTTTTTTCTGGGGGCGGGGGGGGGGGGCGTGTGTATCAAATCAGGGCTTTACTATACAGCCCAGTGCGGCCTTGAGCTATTGGTAATCTGTCTGCCTCAGCCTCTCACCCAATTTCTGGGATTATGTGTGTGCACCTGGCTCATGTTTATCTTATTTTAAGGATAATTCCCTTAAGAGAAAATAAGATTAATCTTGAGTACTCTGAATTCTAAAGCTTAGGATTCATGATGTCAGGAATAACGCTTGTCTCTCTAATGTGGAGCCCACATCAGCCTTAACCACTGCTATTCCTTCCTAGCATGAGACCCCCAGAATTCTGCACAGCGAACCTCACTCTTTTGGGTTCCGCTTCAGGTTTCCTTTTGTGAGGTCTTCCCTCACCTCCCACACATGGAGCGTGCAGTACATACGTAGTGAGTACCTCTTTTAAACTTGGGGTTAGTGTCTCATTTCTCTGACTAGATCTAATTAGTGTGTCACTGTCACTCTCATCATTGTCCCCTCTCCTTCAAGTTAGGTTCTGTTAGCTCCCTTCTTCCTGAAAGCATTCTGACACATTCTAAGGCCCTGTAGCTACTACCACTTTGAAGTCCATGTTCTGAAGTCCAGGGACATTTCATTCAGGCTGTGGGCTCACATTGGCATTCTTATTTTGTTAATACTACCACACAAATTAGTTGAACTGATTTTTGAATCTTTAGCAAATACAGACCTACCTGGATCTTAACCTCTTACCAGTCCCATTGCTTACACAGAAGATGACTGAAAGTTGCATTTTTTTAGATGATATCAGAGGAACTATATAAATGACCATTTTATCAACTGTATTCAATGTGAGAATCCAGACTGGTTGCCTGCACAATGTTTGGGATAGTCACCATGTAAACAGGCATGAGTGATGCTGGGGTCAACTGCTAGGTGTTTTAATCAAAAGGAAAAAACCGAAGTCGTAAGGAAGTATGTAGGATGAGACTGTGTATCGTGACACCAGTAGCCCTCCGTGCTCATTGTCTGCTGAGGGTAGAGACTGGACAACCCTGGAAAAAGGAAAGCCATGTTTTAACATCAAGGAGTTTCCCTTGTGACGTAATATGTTTGTACTGAAGGATTATTACCATGTAGTGAATGCATTCAACTAAGCACCACTAAGGCCACCTTTCATCTTTTTTTTTTTTTATTCTGGGGATTGAACTTGGGACCTTGCAGGCAGGATTCCCTGGCCTTGCCACCTTTCGTCTTAAAGACTGTATTGTACGAACTTGCTGTGTGCATCGCGTAATGTACTGGCTTAGTGTAGGGACGGCGAACCTCTCAGAGCTTTCAGTGATACAAACAGCCCACTACAACACGTGTGCCATAGGTATGCCTCCACTGGCTTGGCGTACTCTAGTCTGAGCATTCTAGAGGGGGAATCTATCAATCTAAATGCATGGCAGCTTTTTTTAGTTTGTTTTTTGGTTTTGCTCTGGGGGGGGGGGGAAGTTTTTCAGATATGTAGTACTGTAATGATAAATGATTAGGTTACTGAAGTGTTCCTCTTCTCCCCTCTCGTGTCTTTCCCTCTTCTCTTTGCCCTTGCCCTTCTCTTCCCTCCCTACGTCTGACTTTCCTATCACTTGCTCTTTGGAAAGCCAGCTGATTAGACCCAAGGCCCCTTGCCAACAGCCACATTGTGAGCTTCTCAGAAGTTGACTATAACCTTCACTTAGTTGACTATAACCCTGGCTGATGGCTATGGTACAGATCTAAAAAAGCCCCCAGAGTCTCATGCGTTTGGAAGGTGATCAGATTATGCAGATGCTGTACTCATCAGTGGATTCATACGTTGTTAGAAGGTGGAGCATTTTGGAGGGGGATCACTGGGGTGTGACCGGAGTGTATACTGGTCCCCAGCTCTTGCTGCTTCTCCCCCTCCTCTTCTCCCTGCTTGGGGTAGGAGGAGTTCCTTAACCAGACCCTTCCACCGTGCTCTTCTGTCTTAGAGCCAGCCGGCCATGGACTGATTGCTCTGGAAACTTGAGCCAAAATAAATCCTCCAAGTTGCAGGTGTCAGGTATTTTGTCCCCACACCTGGAAAGTGACTGCTACAGATGTTCTGACTAGAGCCTCATGAGAGAGCAAGAGTCAGATCAACTCAATTTAACGTAGCTTCTTCTGGGTTCCTGATTTAGATGCAGTGTGAGATAAGTGTTTGTTGTTTTAAGCATTATGTTGGGGAGTGATTTGTTATAGGAAGATTTACACTATATAATAATTGTCCTCTGATATCCTATGGGTATCAGATTTTGTTTAAGACTGAAATAAAAAACTCAGTAAGATATTCTAAAATATTGAGTATATATCTGGAAGAAATTTAAAAAATTTTTTCTGTAATGTATTTTTGTGCAGGGTCTCACTATGCAGCTTGGAATAGTGATCCTCCTTTTTTTTAGCTTCCCTAGTGCTGGGATTATAGGCGTGTGGCCACCATGCCTGAACATGGTTGCTGACTCAGGCCACCTGGGAGTAGGATCAGCGTGGCATGTCGTGCCAGGGATTGAACCTGGTCCCTGCACTTGCCTAAGCAGGCGCTTAATCCTCTGAGCTATCTTGCCTGCCCTTGGAAGAGACTTCCTATTGAAACAAAGTATGAAATGATTTTCTTATAGTGGCATTATTTTATGCCATTTAAGCATTGAAAATGTAGAATTGTAGAGTTCAGTTA
>PVKN010026655.1:0-13757 GCA_004027915.1 Capromys pilorides | reverse complement strand
AAAAAAAAAAAAAAAAGAAGGGAAATGTGTACTTCCAGGCGATGCTGACAGTCTTTCTTTTCACTGGGTCCCACCTCCTTATGTCACATCTGGCTATAATGCCTGTGAAGTCCAGTCACCCCCACCATGGAACACATGAAGCTGTGGGAGGACATGTAGACAGCAACCATTGCAAGAACCAAAGATGAGATTGAGACTGTCAGTAAGTCTTCCCCCAACAAAGACCAGAACATGCTTTTATTTTGTTTGAGTGAAATGTTTGTATATTCCAACCTGTTATCTTACCAGAAAAATACTACTTTTATCAGGCTCAATAAAAGTTCCTTAACCACAGGTCCTTATTTGCATTGAGCTATCAATATCTCTTCTTGGAATCCAGCTATATTGCACTATCTGTTCCTGTTGTCCTTGGACTATAAATTCCTAACTCTGCAAAGGTGAAGACTTATTCCCAAGAAGGGAATATTCCCAGGCCCGACTCCTGTCACCTCTCCTCTGGCGTCTGCTGACACCTTCACTTCCCACTATGTGATGCACTCCTTCCACACCTCATGCTTTTGCTTCCCTATCTTACCTGTCTGGCTTTCCCAATTCCTAATCCTTCCTCACTCTCCAGACCTTGGCTAAACATCATTTCCTCAAAAGTCAAGCTCTTTCTTTGACCTCCTCAGGGGCCCGCCCCAGTTACTTTCTCTGCTTAAACTTTATTTCTTTACTAACTTTTAATACTCCAGTACATCGCAAGTACCCATTACAATGCCCGGTACATAGGGCTTGTCCGCTACAAATATACAGAATAATAGAGTTGATAAACACCATGAAATCAATAAATGATTATTTTCTCCTTTTGCCAAATAATAAAACTAAATTCACTGACTCAAGTGTATGTTAGCAGCAAATGGTAGAAACATTTTCCAATACTAATCTTGGTACTAAACTAAAGAATATCATACTTTGCACTCAGATTCATATTTTTAAACTTTTATTGAAGTTTCGACTACAACTTTAGGATTAATATCTTTATCTCAACAATTCACAAGCCTGGCTAAAGTGCTAAACTTTTATGTATTTATTTATTAACATTAAAAGTTCAATGACCTTCATCTCAGCAGCCTGCTTGCTCTTAAATACATATCACATAAATCCAAAGGGGGAAAAAAAAGAGAAAAGGTTTAAATAACCATTATGCCTACCAAATAAATGTTTGTAACCATAAAAATAGAAAGTTAGAAGTGATGTTTAAGAAAATATCCATGGCGCATTAGATTGAGTTCTAGGTATCTCTCTTCTATCATTCCTAAGTGCAGGCTGTTGACATAAAAGATAAACCCAATACAGCGCTTCACCAAAAGAATTATTGCAATGTTTACAGATGTTTGCAGTAACTAAAGACATGCAGTTATCTGGAAAAATACCTCATATCTGGATAAAAGAAGACAAGTAAGTACACTTAATGGACATTACGTTTCTAGCTGAGGCTTCCACAAGACTAAAAATTAGTCCATGTGTTATTTTGAATTCCAAACACCATATATTGCCTGATTGCTTCATGCTGTTCTAGGAGATGCAAGCAATTAAGTGCAAGAAGAGAGCTGCCTAAGTTTTTCTCTCTCAGCTCTAACATGCCAACAGTCTGCAGCTAAGTTATGAAATAGGTTTAAAGCACCAATAAACTCAAGTGATAAAGACCTGGGGTGGGGAATGGCTTGAACAGCCACAAGCACTTACTCCTATTTCAAATGTATCAAGTTAACTTGAATTCCTACAGTGCCAATATTGGACATGCTGACATGCCTCTCTTCTGTTATTGCAGTTACTGCATAATTTCCATAGACTTAAAAACAGAACTTTCGCTGCTCTCCATGGTGGATGGAGCAACTTATTACTCACTGCACAATTTCACAAACTACAGAAGGCAGTAGGGATCAGTCAGACACCTCTCAGTTTAGCCTTTGTTACTTGCAACAGCAGTCATTATGTGCACCTCTCCCTCAGGAAAGAGGGAGCCTTCTGACCTCCCTCAGGAAAGAGGTCCCTGGTTCTGGGGGACTGACCAAGATGATCGTGCATTTGCCACTTAGTCAATCATGTATTGCCGAACAGTGTAATCCCAACACTTGGGAGGCTAAAAGTAAGAGGATCACTATGAGTCCGATCTGTGTAGTGAGACCCTGTACTAAATACAAAAAAAAAAAAGAAAGAAAAAAAGAAAAGAACTGTAAACTACTGCTCAAGCATTTGCCTGTAACAAAGTCAGAAAAAGCACGTCCATCCATTTCTATCAAGGCAGCTTAAGAAAAGGACAGAAGATCTAAGGAAAACACCACCTATACAATTACATTCTAGTAAGTCCATAGTTTATGAGTGAAGCCAGTTCTGGGAGAAGGTTCAAAAGTAGGGTTCCTTCCTAAGTCTGACAAAGTGAGTCGTATACGTCTTTTACACAAATATACAATGGAAAGCACATAAAAATCAAACGTACACAAAAATACTGTGGATAAACTATTTTTATTTTTCCAGTTCCTTTGAAATGGTGGTGCGACAATTAGTATGTAGGAGACTGTAGGGAGTGAAGGACAAGACACAAGTTACTGGATTAAGGATTATCAACTACTTGAGAGATATGTTCGCATCTACAAGTCTTTGTAACGCAAGATCTGTTTGTATCTGTGAAAGTTCACAACTCGAAAGTTCTTAAATTGGAGACTTACTGTATTTAGCCATGTGCCACATGCAAGGTACGCCTGATATACACAGCAAATGTTTAAATTATCTTTAAAAGTTATTACAGTATGAGATACATTGCCTTTAATCTCCCCTCAGAGCTTTCCCTTCCCTTCATAGACCGTCACTATGAGGCAGTTCTGGAGGCCCTCCTTTGTGTCCTTATAAAGGGCGATCAAAAATGCAGGGACTGCTGTTGGGTGCCAGGCCGCAGAAATGCAGGCTCATCCAACCGCTGCCACCATGTTTACTGGATCTCGCACTGTGGGACTTCTAGTTCCTCTCCAAAGTCAGAATTATTATGAAAGATTTTAAAAATTCAGACAACAAGACAGCCAACATAGCACAACTAAAGACAGTCATGAAAGAGGACTTCCAAGACCACTTCAGAAAGTGGTAGGTGTGAAGGGTAAGTATGTTCCCAACAAGGGGTACTCTGAGGAATATTAACAGCAATGTCTTTTGCTGTATTTTTTTTTAGTTTAAA
Organism: Capromys pilorides; assembly: GCA_004027915.1. Lineage (NCBI taxonomy): Eukaryota > Metazoa > Chordata > Mammalia > Rodentia > Capromyidae > Capromys > Capromys pilorides. Next base: position 10,546 of record PVKN010026655.1, on the reverse strand, counting down.
TCTTATTTTCTTATGATGCTTCTTGCATACCTCCTTGACCAATTCCCCACACATATCGTACCTTCTAAAGAAACAAAAGTCCCAATATATAAAAAATGAGTAAGAATTATTAAAGAAATATGTACACATCCACCAAAGAAGATGACCAGAAAAAAACTCTCTACATTATTAATGAGGTAACTTGAACTGGAGGTGAATTTCAGGGGTAGAATCTTTGTTTAGCATGTGTGAGGCCCTGGTTCAATACACAGCACCACTGCCCAAAAAAACAAAACATGGCAATTCTCAGGAATGATTCTTACAATCAGCACTTACACTGCACACTCACATACTGGAACCAAGATCTGGTAAGTGCCAGGTGAGTATCTCTTTTTTTGCCTCACCTTCTTTAATTTTACAACTCAGGGGCTAGGTGACATTTTTAATCATAACTTTTAACTAAACTTTTGGGTCTAAATACCTAGAGCCAAATGATCTTCTAACCCAGGTATTCAGTGTCCTGTCTCCTGGGTAAGGGGCATCTATATTTTAGGAGATAATACCAGAGCTTTTCTAAAACCATGTGCCATTAGAAGACAATTTGTACTTAACACACACACACACACACCCATGGTAATAACTCAATCCCATGTGGTGGTGCAGGGCAAAAGGCAATGTGTTAATGGAATGTCCATCCACCAAGATTAAGGCAATAAATTTTATGGAACTTTGTCATACTCTCACATCTCAGAGCACTTTATGATAACACCAAAGCTGATCCATCTAGTTGAGTTAATAATTAGTTTAAATCTGTTACAGGTTAATGATGCATAAACAAGGCATCCCTGGTACATGATGATACAGCAAATCTGTGACAATTCTCAGATAATATTTTGCCCTGTCTTTCATTTTTATTTCTCACTGATCAGAAAAGAAAAGGCCCTCTAAGAATAAACAGTCAAGGTCTGTGTAAAATAGGCTCTCTTCAGAGGGGAGGGAAGCCTTCTCTCAGGAATGATAATGGTCTAGGGAAGATCTCCCAGAGGTTAAGACAGGTACCTGGCCACTTGTATATTTTGAAATTCCCAGGTGTCACAAAAAAATTTTAAATGGCAAAATATGCAGCTCATGTGCTTCCATGTTTACATGTAATGCCAAGATACAATTATGCTATGGTTTTGGAATGCACACTATATATTATTTTATGGAGCATTATAATCAGTGAAATGTGGTAGTAATGATATACAAGATGAAAGTTTTCAAATGGATATTTCATTTCAATGCAGCCAGGAGACAAACTTTTATCTATAAACTCATTGGGAGATACCATAAATATTTAACTTTGAGTCAAATGATCTGCTGGCCCACGTTTCTAGAATTCTATCCCCCTGAGTAAGAATCTGAAGTTTACTTAGGGATTTATTATATGGACAGGGCCTTTCAGTGTCAATTACATAAAAAGTACAAATATGTGACACAATACCTCACAAACACTCAGACACCTATATATGTGTAGCTATACAAAGATCATGCCCCAACACCAAATACATCAAATGAGAATGCACTGTAATTAAGAAAAATCTAGAAACCTAGGCTTCAAAATTCATTAAGGTTGAAAATGGGCTAATGATTCAAGTGCTTTCATGCTAATGAAAGAAATAGAAGAGGAGATTCTCTAGGGAGAGAAAAGTCTGAGCTCTGGGGCCCAGACTAGAGGCTGCCTAGGACTGCAACAGCTTCTCAACCTGGCTGCCTACAACACCCAGTTGCACACAGGAGGAAGTAGATACATGCTGATGATAAAGTTGCATTTATAAATTAGGTACAGTCAGAGAATAACAAAAATTAAAAATAATAAAATGGGACAAATAAAAGGACATACTCATAGAAGTTTAACTGTAGGAATTATTTCTTGGAATTTTCCATTTAATATTTTCGGGTGGAGGTAGACAAACCAAAACCACTGATAAGCGTAGACTACTGTGTGGAAGGATCCATCCAGCCCAATTAATCAATCTCTCTGAAGGTGTCTAAAGGCACCAGATTTCTGAAATGTGCAGCCAGGACTGACAGCCATGTGAGGCAAGGAAGTTGAGCAGTGAAGAAAGAAGCTGTGATGTGAGAAGAACTTCAATGACCAGGATTTGAGCCAGAGCTAGTGCATTCCACACCCGAGCTGGTATGGGACCAGGGGAGGGAAGCAGAGCTAGGTCCTTTCATGGCTTATTGAAAGATTAAAGGAAAACAGCTGTCTGTGGTGGAAAGGACACTTAGGCAATGAAGACTTAGTAAGCTAAATTCAGACAACATTCTCCACATTATACTGCAGTAGAGTGCTGCCTCCTTACTCTAAAGGATGTGTTTAAACTTTCCCACAAGAATGTCCCTGTATGTAGAAGGCAGGTCACATCTCTCTCTGTCCCATGCTGCTCAGGTACCTCTCTCCTCATTCAGAAAACATCCTAAGTCCCTGAAGGGCCTGTCCTGCCAAAACATCGTGGCTTGCTGCTCAAATTGCAGGCCCCAGATCAGCCACAGATGCTGTAGGACAGACCTTCGTGAAATGCTGACTCCCCAGCCTCAGTGCAATCTCCTTAATCAAAACATATATTTTCAACAAGCCTCCACATAACCTAAATGCACATTAAAATGAGGGGAGTATCGACCTGCAGCTGGGATCTGTGCACCTTGCCTACTTACCTGCACAATTTCTCTGGACCAACCTCAACTACTAACCTATCCCTGGGCATAGCTGTTCTACATATTCCTCCAACACCATGGGACTCTCCCGGGCTCACTTAACTCACTTCCTCCAGGAATCAGTAAGCCTCATTCTTTCCCTGGCCTTCCTTAGATTTTTGTTCACACTGTCTCCTCCCTTTAGACCTCCTTAGTCCCAATAACAATGGAAAAATGTTTTTCACCCATTCCATCTTTCCTGCTTGTTTGTTTCATTCTCCCTCCACCAACCCTGCTTCCTTATTTCCTATCCAGAGTATGCACCACCATTTGACATATTTTCTGTTTCCCACAGATTTGATTATTTGCACTCTTCCTATGGTAGATCACAAAATATAGCTACAAGTGATTTGCAGCTCTCTCTACCAAGAGATGAGATACGTATCTCCATTGCCTGAATCTCAATGGCTTGTTTTAACCTAGAGAATGTTAGCATACAGATGAAGCAGAAATCGAAGGGGGATTTGCACATTGATGGTTCTTCTTTCTGGATGTGAAGAGACCTCATTATTGTGTGAAGAAGCCCCAGCCAGCCTGCTAAATGATAAGACACATGGCCAAGTACCCCACCCGATAACCCAAGCCAGCGGTCAGTATCAGCCAACAGGCATAGGAGTAAAGCCATTCTAGGCTAACCTGGCCCTAGCTTGCTCCTCCATTTGACAAAGAACCTACCACGTAACCTACATCCTCACAAGCCATAATGATTATGACATTAATCCAGTCAGTTTTAGGCAATTTATGCTGAGGCACTCCTCCTATGGGTGTATAAATTCCTAGAATGCAGGGCGTATTGTATCCCGTGTAGTGCAGTGCTCAGCACAATGTGTGTATTCTAAAATATGCCCAGTGAACACAGAAAGACACAAAGATGGCAAAGACAAACTTGCAAGTGCAGCATACAGGCCACAGAAGCCTCCAGAGTTGAGAGACACTTGAAAACGGCAGAAAGCGTTTCTGAGTTCACCTTAACACTTGCCTTTTCAGAGTTATGTTAAACAAAATAAAACTTTGACTATTTACATAAAAGAATATTTTGGCACACAGCAACAAAAAAACTACACCCTCTTGCACTGCATCAAATATTTCCTGCACAGTTGTAAAATCATGGTACTTAACTCGCCGAAGGCTGCATAATCATGTGACCTTTAGAACAGTTTTCACATTATGAAGCCCTTACTCTCTGCATTTTAAGTTATCCCAGTTTTTAGCAGCTCACAAATTGAGGAACCAAATCACTGCATGTTGCTTCAATTCCGTCTTGCCAAAGAAGAAAAATCTGCTGCTCTGGATTCATTTCAACAGTTGGAAGTGCAGGCAATCACATTTTACATCTCAGCTATGCCCCGCTGTGTCCACATCGCATAAATCAGTGAGTTCAAGATGCCCCCATGTCGTGAGGCTGGTTCTCTAACAGCTACAGCACAACAGCCACTGGAAAGGGGCCACGAGTGGAAGTGGCTCCTGCACCACTGGCTGGTGTCATAATGCTGAAAGGCACAGTGTGGCTCTCTCGAGGAACACACATCAGCTCTGCTGGCATGCAGAAAGGGTGCTCTAATAAAAACACTTTTTTTTTAAATACAAGATCTCACTGTGTTGCCCAGGTTGACCTCAAATTCCTGGAGTCAAGTGATTCCCCTGCCTCAACCTCTCAAGTAGCTAGGCCTATCTAAATAATCTTTTACAGTACAAAATTAAATTATTTTCATTTGATAGGGAAGAATGTAAGACAATCTGCAGCACTAAGTTCCTGTCTTTCTGGAAAAAGTAAAAAAAAAAAAAAAAAAAAAAAAAAAAAACCTGAATTGTGTAAAGAGGCTCACTAGTCATTAAATGTTACTGCACACCTGAGTTCACTGAATAAGCCTCATCTGAGAAAAGGCACGGCTGCTAAGTGACAAGAGGTCAGGAAAGTGACACTGGGGACAGCTAAGCTAAAGGATTTTCAGGATTCCTTTTGAAAGAAACAAATCGCCTCTCAAAAACAAAGTCACCATTGCAAAGACCCAATAGCTGAATTCTGATTTTCTTACGTATACAACTATTAATTTGATAATGAATCAAACATAAATGGAAGATCTTTGAAGTCCCCCTATTAGATTACAGGGTCCTGATCAAGAGTATGACATACTTTTTCTTCTCTTTCCATCACACATCTTAGCCTATACTGTATGCCAGGCTAAGGAAAAAAACTATCAAGCCTGGGCGTTTGTTATTAGTCAGGATGGGAAAGGATTCGCAGCAATAACAAAAGACCCTAGGAAATTGAGCATTCTGAGCCGCACAGACTTATCTGTAGCACATGCTATATGTGGATGGGGATTGGGTGGGAATGAGTGCTGCTCATGAGAACCCTCAAGGACCAAGAATAAGGAAGCATCCACCATCCATAACTCTACCAATCATCCAGGCAGCTATTGGGTCACCACAAGTCACTCACTGCCTGTTAATGAAGGGATATAGATCACTTCTATACACAGTTCACTGGCCAACAGAAATCAGTACCTATTCAATCACATCCCATGCCAGGAGGAGAAACAAATATGTAATGGACAGAACTAGTGACTGCTATGGGCTCTCTGCCCTCCTATCCCTGCTACTGCCACTCAGCTGCTGCAGAATGGACTGCTGAGGGCATGCGAACTGTAGAGCACGCTTCTAGGAGCCACGTGAGACATGAAGATGAAACAGGCAGAAATCATGTCTTTTAGGGAATTATTAATGGAAAAGATGAGATGATGGATGGATAAATGGATGGATCAATGGATGGGTGGGTGCAGACTAAGAAACAGTGAGAAAGGGAGAGAAAGGTAAAAAGATTACCTACAAAGTGAAAATGTCAAATGCCAATAAAAATAAGCATACAAGGCCTACAACAACTTAAACACTGGAGGTTTTAGCCATAGATGATTTCATCTGAGGAAGTGACATCTGCAAAGGTCATAGTACAATGACAGCAATCTGGGCATGGGGATATCCACAGAAAATAAGAACTAGCTTAGTAAAAGTAGAAAAGCAAAACGCAGCAGTCCACATGCAAAGCATGGCAAAGTGATCGGGCTGAATGATGTTTTCAACAGTGGAGGAGGAGGCAAAAGAGGAGTGGAGGAAGGAGAAGAAAAGGAAGAAGTCTTTTTAACCAGTGGAAAGGAGCCAGCAAGATAGATCAGTGGGCTGAGCACCTGCTTAGGCAAGTACAGTGACCAGGGTTTGATTCCCAGCACCACATTCCACACCAGTCCTGCCCTGAGGCATGCCAAGCCAGGTACTAAGACCAGATGTGATGGCACAGACCTATAATCTCAGCACTGGGCAGGCTGAAAACAGAAGGATCACAACAAGTTCAAGCTGCAAAGTGAGACCCTGTGCCAAATATATACATAGAAAAAAAATAAATAACCAGTGAAAAGGAGCAGACAGAGGAGAAAGCCAAGGACTTGTGCAATAACCCAAACAAAGAGTGGCAACAATCTCTGATACAAGCACCCATCACAATGAAAAGGAGGCAAGAACTCTATTCTGAAAGCATACTTCCCATGAAAAAAAACTCAGTTTTCCCTCTTTCACCTGGCCTAGAAAACATAACTCCTGTTTCTTCTATCTGCCTGAAGGTCTGGTCATTTGAGACTTGCATCTGATAAAACCAAATAGGTCAGAATGGGGAGACCCATCTCAACTGAGAGTTGGGCTCTAGGCCATGTTGTCCAACCAAGAGAATGTTCATTGTGTAATTAAACAGAGTTAACTCCCAGTGAATATTTTTTCTATTTGTCCTTAGTTTATTTCCTATCTCCAAGGATATTTCTGAAGCCACTCCTTAAGGACTAAGCTGCAGGGTGTAATTTATGTGTACTGGTTCTGGAGTCTATACTCCCTCTTCTGCTGCGAACTGAATTTCAGAATTTTGGCCACCAAAAAGGCCAATCCAGGTTGGTCCTGTCATTAACCTCTGACCATCCCAAGAGTCTACTAAGCTTAATCTATACAGAGTTTTAGGACCTTCCACATGAACTGAATCTGCTTACTTTCACTACCCCTACTACTGCCATGCAGAAAATAAGATCTGCCTCTGATCTTAAACTGTTTCTTACGACTGTCCAGGTTTTCATTGAGAAAACTCTACATCACTTTTCTCAGTGTTTCAGTAGTTGTCTTCCACTGGCATCTTCAGGGAAACAATCGCAGCCAGCAGGGTCAAGGCAATTTCCTGGGACCCATAAAAAAGAAATCCTGTTTTCAAGATGAGCTGGGACTTGGCTAATGAATGCTACCATGCTGAGCACTCTGATTCTCACACAAGGAATGCTCATGCCCACGGAAGTCAGTGGCAGAGAGAACTATCCTTCTGGCAATCCCAAGGTCTGAAACATGAAAAGATAGGTGCTAGGCTATTTTTCAGGAAGCCTGAGCTTTAAAGTCCACACACCCATATCTCATCAATCCTAGATCACTGCTTTTTACTCTATCATTCATAAAATGTACTATGTAATAACTAGGCTTCCTTAATTGAGTAGTTTGTAGAACACATCATAATTTTTCTCTGTTGTTCGTATTTATTTCCTATATAAATATCTGTGAAATACTTGAGGTGTCAACCAACATCAAGTGATTTCTTTCATAAGTCAAGATATCATGCTATATCCTTCTACATCCTTCTAGTAAGGACCCCAAAGAAGATGAAAGAGGAAAACTTAATCACACTAAATTCCCCAAGAGAAATTTAGGAAAACCACTATCGGAGTCAATGAATTAAACAGCCAGAACCATTTTACTAATACCTCTATCTTAGCTATACTTCTGGAGCAAGGTACAGGTAAAGAGGCGAGATTCAAGGAGGCAATTTCCAGAAGAGCAATGGATCCAATGAATATATCAAGCGGAAAGACTGGCACAGAAGAAAGAAGGCATTGGGGGCAATAGCTGCGCAACAAAGGGAGGTGCAGCTTGACTTCATTAAGTGACAAAACAGGAGAGAGGATGAGGAAAATACTCAGGACAAGCCTCTAAAAGACCAGGGAAAGAATTTGTTTTACTGCACCAGGCAAAGGGGAGCTACTTATAGCTTCAGAACAGAGCAGTGCAATCACCCAAATTAAACTTCAAATCTGTCCTCTCAGCCTCCAGCTCCTAACCATACTGTGTACACATGGGCTTCTGCCCCCGTACTGGCACGTCCCACCATGGACCACACTGTGAGGGCTCCCCACTAACTTTCCCATGTCTCCTCAGCACTCCCTGCCTCATGTACCTCCTCAATCAGCCCTCTCAAAGGAGTTCTCACTACTGGTTACTTTTAGCCTAATATATTTTGTTTCCTAATAACACTTGTAATTTGAAATTCTTACATTCATTTTACCACCAGCTTATAGCTTGTCTCTTTTCTCCATAATATAAGCTTCGTATAAAGAGAGAAATGTGTAAGATTGTGCCTATGAGAATGACTAACAAATGACAGGTACTCAACAACTATACTTAACAGCTTCATGAAATTTTAGTTGACCTACCATATAACTACATTTAAAGATATGTCCAATGGCTCTTAGCATGTTCTGAGTTTTAGAAAAATTACTATGATCAGTTTTAGAACAGTTCTTTCACCCCAGAAAGTAACCTCATACCTATAAGCAGTCACTTCATCTCCCATCAGTCCTTCTAATCCTAAGTAACCACTAACCTCCCTTCTGTCTCTAGAGATTTACCAATTCAGAACATTTCATATAAATGAAATGGTACAAGTAGCTTTTGGTGAATGGCTCCTTTCATCTAGAATAGCACTTTCAAGATGTATCTATATTGTAGCATGCCCCAGAACTTCACTGTACCACAGGGTAATATTCCATGGTGTGGATACACCATCAGTTGTTTCCACATTTTATTATTACTTTTTTTTTTTTTTGTCTTTTTGAGACAGGCTCTCATTGTGCAGTTCAGGCGGGCCTCAAGCTCACTTTTGTAGCCCAGGCTGGTCTTGAACTCTCACTGACCCTCCTGCCTCAGCCACCCAAGTACTGGGATTACAGGCATGTGCCACCAAGCCTGGCTATTATTATTATGAATAATGCTGCCACAAACATGTGTCTGCAAGTTTCTGGGTGGGCAAATGATTTCATTTCCCTTGGACACATCTGGTGATAGAATTCTTGGGTCATGCCAAAGGAAGGAAGTAGCAGACTATTTTCCAGGGCAGTCACACCACTTTACAGTTCCAGCCACAGTGTGTGAGGTTCTAATTTCTCCACATCTTCATCAATGCTTGCAATTATCTGTACTTTTTGTATAATTATAGCCATCCTGGTGAGTACAACTCAGCGCAGTTTTGCCTTGTACTTTCCATGAGTAATGACACTAAATATTCCTTCTTGTGCATATTATCCATTTGTGTATCTCTTCCTTGGAGGAAATATTGATTCAGCTCTGTTGCATTCATCCTTAACTGGGCAACTGTTCTTTCGTTAATCATCATAAAAGCTCTTGATATATTTTTATGAAGTTCTCCATCAGATATGATTTGCAAATATTTGCTACTCCCATTCTATAGGTTCTCTTTTTGCTTTATTGATAATGTCATTTGATAATAACTTTTTTAAGAAAAATCAATGAATACTAGGGTCTTACTATGCAGCTCTGGCTGGCCTTGAGCTCATTTTGCAGTCCAGGGTGGTCTTGAACTTACAATGATACTTCTGTCTCAGCCTTCCAAGTTCTGGGATTACAGAAATGCAACCACCATACTTGGCTCTAATGAATATAATCTTTTATCACAAAGAAATCCTGTGACCTGCTCAAAAGTCTGTGATAAAATTAGGAACAGGGCAGGACATAAAAGGGTGACCCAAGTCACCTGTACCCTTCTCATAGTCTCCCTCTGTGGTTCCCAGGACCATCCACATCTTGAAACAAGGACAACATCCTATAGTGAGGTAAAGAAAGTCACTTTAGGGTAAACCAGCTCATGAGTACCAACCCAACAGAAAGATACACCATGCTTTTTAAAAAATAGACACCTGGACTGGGGATGTAGCTCAGTGGCACAAGTGCTTTCCTGGCAAATATAAAGTCCTAAGTTCGATTCCCAGTACTAATAAGAAAGAAAAAAAAATATGACACATTTCTGAGATCCCAGCATCTGAGAGGCTAAGGCAGGAGGAGCCCAAGTTTGAGCCCTGCCTGAGCAACATAATCACCTAGCAATACTGTATTTTAAAATAAAAAGAAAAAATAGAAAAGGAGCTGGAGATGCAGCTCATGTGAAGCCCAGACTTCCATCCCAATATAGTAAGAAAGGAAATAAATTATTCAATGAAATTAAAACATAAAGAAAAAAAGTTTCATCAAAACCTAACCTATAGTAATTTCAAACTGATCTACAATTTAGTTTTTTTTCCCATGAACTCTAATATTGATGACTGTCCTCGACTCTAACATGTAAGTTGAATACAACTAGAATAGGCCTCCAATGAGCAGCCTTGTGATTACAGACATTGGTTTACAGAGCTGAAAGCCCTGGGATTATCTGCCTGCTCTGAATTATAAGCAAACTAGTGAGCGCTACTCTGCTTTATTTTGGTTGAGAAACCCCGACTAGAGAAAACAAGGCACAAGCCTAGGAACATGAATATGGAGGGAATAGTATATTTTTACAGCTGTAAGAGCTTCTTAGTATAGAAAAATAGCCGACCTGAAGTAGTCATTACAAAAATATGGGCCCTTAAACATGCACTCACATGTGCATGTTTGTCATACTGAGATACTGGGAAAGCAACGTGGCAAGACTCACTTTTAATAAATATTAGTTTCAATGCTGGCACAGTATCCAAAGTATAAT
>PVKN010026654.1:0-13761 GCA_004027915.1 Capromys pilorides | reverse complement strand
TTTCATAGTGGGCATCCAGATGGAGCCTCTCTTTTCATTCTTGCACCCCTAAGGCAAATGAAGAGGATTTAATTAACAAGTTGAACTAATTCTTGCTCAACTCCGCGGTTGGGGTTCTGAGAAATCCTGTGGCAGGAGATTTGTTGTGCAAGTAGTACTTTTATTTATTTGGACTCTACATGGTTGAAAATATTTTTATATACTTTATATACTCTCCTGACTGCCAAAATTATTTTAAAAATGAATGTGTTGGGATGGGCATTCACGGTTGAACAGTGAACCTACAAATACCTTTACCAATTTATTTTTATATTTACTGAACTAAAAAAGATAATCTGCACACTATGTGACTTAAGTGATATTAGATTACCTAAAACTAAGAACAAAGGGGATTAATTTCTCTTTACTCAAAAGCTCCAGGGTTTCTCCCCCTCAGTTGTGGCTGGTAACTTGCATTCTGCATATGCCCGGTATTTTTCTGATTTGTGGCCTGAAAATGTAAAACCCATGTGTTGTGGGATAGCCAGGGGACTCAGTGCTTGAAGTGGAAGGTGCCTTGGGTGGTCTGTGGATCACTTAGCTGGGACAATGGGATAGAGATCGCTTCACACTCCACATCCTTGGGCCATGCATTGACTGCTTTTCCAGTGAGGCATCTTCTGTCCATCTCTCTCTCAGCTGTGTATTTCCTCCACCTCCACTGCTGGACCTGCGCTGTTTTTCTTTCCTTCAGCCTTCTATCTTTCTTCCAAGTCTATACTATAACAGCCTGTAGCCTGATGGCCGTTTCAAGAAGCAGAGTGTGATGGGCGGGGCCCAGAGGCAGCTGCGGTAGGGCAGCTTCACCTGTGGGTTCTCTGTTCGTTGCTTTCTCCCTTTCTTGGAATGCTATTGGTTAACTCCCTAGGATGGGAGTAGGATGGAAGTTGATGGAAATCGTGGTCACGTTCGTGACTAAGCATGTGGTCCTCCTTTACTTTAATAAGACCGTGGTCACTTTCGTGCCTGATGAGCACATGGTTCTCCTTTGCTGAGGTGATTGTGCACGAGATCACGCTGACTATCCTGAAGAAAGCTGACTTGTTTCCTAGGTTCTTTGCTCACTGGGGACAGAATCTCAGTGAGTCCTCTGAGCCACCTTCATCGGGTCTTCTCGGTCCTTTCAACTCCGGCACATAGTTTTACAACAACAGCCTCCTCTCAAGCTGTGCTTTGAGCTTCACACTTCTCTTCAGTTCCCAGGGTATCCAAGAGTGCTGAGCTGGAGTTGGGCAGGTGGAGTGACCTGGGAAAGATTCTCTTGTACTAACTTCACCGAAACAGGGTCAACAGGGCCTGCTATAGGATGTGCAGTGTTTCTCACTGTAGATGACTCTTGTGTGTAGTTGATGATATCAGAAGAGCGCGCAGCTCATACTGTGTACACGCAGACTTCCATGTACCATGGCTCTGCTGTTGCCTCGTAGCTCACATCTGTCAAATATTCTAAGATTAATAGATGATGGGCTGGGGAGATAGCGTGGTGGTCTGAGCACCTGCCTGGCAAGCACAAGGACCCAAGTTTGATCCCCGGGACCACATACCATGCTGTCCCTGGAACCCCATGCTCACTGTGCTAGACCAGAAACTGGGCATGGTGGTGCATACCTGTAATCCCAGCGCTGGGGAAGCTGAGACAGGAGGATCACAATGAGTCTGAGCTGTGTAGCGAGACCCTATATCTTGTGTTTGGTCCTAATTACTTAAGGCATGAGAAATTTTAAGATTTGTTGAGACTATTAGCACAACAGAATTTTTGTTTGTTTGTTTTGGTACTGGGGATTGAGCTCAGGCCCTATACACTGAGCTATCTCCCTGGCACCAGCACAACAGAGTTAAACTTTGCTCTCTGACCACTCAGTAGGCTTTTTCTTAGTCTTTCCCCATGAAGTTTTGAACACTACGTTGACATACTAAATTATGAAGTGAAGAAATATTAAGTGGAGATGAAATGTGTCACTGAAGGCTTTGTATATTCTCATGCTGGATTGGTGGACATAGCAATTTAGAATATATAGATATTGCTGAGGATATAGCTTAGTGACCTCAGTGCCTGCCGGGTAAGCACAAGGTCTTGAGTTCAATCCCCCATACTGAAAAAAAAAAGAATATATAGATATGTAGTCCTATAGGTGTAAGTGTTCACAGTATAAAGATATCTATGACGTATCTCTCCTTTGTGTCTTCTATGCAGATCACTTTGAAATTGTTATATAAAGTAGCTCAATATAAATTTCTCTTTTTAAAAAAAATAGGCATGAAGGGATTTTATTAGGCAGAAATGTAGTTCATGAAGCTCAACTGCCTCTAGGCCTGGAGAGTCAAACGTTTTATGTCATGCTGCCCCAGATGCAGTGGGGGAGGGAGGGACAAAAAGAACCAGAGCATCCTTACTTCTTGCCCTTGCAATACCCTGGCATCCCCTGGGATGTGTTCAGTGTGTGGCCCAACCTATGCTATCTTGTGAGTGTGTGGAAGCACCCAAGATATACTCTGAGAAGGTTTGAGTGATGGGATAATTAGAGCTGAGTAGCAGCAGGGTGGATGGATTGTCTGTGGATAATAGCTTGTTTGCTAATTGCCAACACCAGATTTTCTGGGCAATTAGACATTTGGTTTCTTCTGAGACCTTATGTGCAAATGTGGACACATGGCCCTGGGCCTTCCAGGTAGCAGGTGGAGAGAAGACAGCTCCCGGGGCTGGATGGCATCTCTATGAAGCTGCCCAAGCGGCTGTGGTCAGGACAGAACTATGGCCAGCAGGTTGAAAGAGCATGTGGCTGGGCCCCTAGGGGGAGAGGCAGAGTCTCTTATTTTTTCAGAGGGGGTTCCCTTGTCCTGGGAGGTTAGCAACGAGGGCTGATTGCAAAACCAAGTTTATCGTTTCGTTATGGTTTCAAGAGCACCAGACTGGGCTAGAATTAGGGCTCTTGCCTGGTTATGCATAAAGCCCTGAGTTTGGACCCCTCACCTCTTGCCCCTACTGAAAGAGCACTGGGCCGTGGATTCCAATAAGAATAGAAAATGGTATTCCTGGTCAGAAGAGCAAGTTGATTTTGTGTCTTTGTAGGTGTGTGTGAGGGGGGTGTTGAGGCAGGGTCTCACTGTGTAGTCTAGCATGGCCTTGAACTTTCTATAGATTGAACTTAACTTCCTGTCTCAGCTTCCCAAGTGCTGTGATTATAGGTATGTGTTGTCACACCTAGCAAATCTCTCTCTCTCTCTCTCTCTCTCTCTCTCTCTCTCTCTCTCTCTCTCTCTCGTCTTTCTGTCTCTGTATCTCTGTCTGTCTATCTCTGTCTGTCTGTCTCTGGAGCTGGGGCTTGAACCCGGGGCCTCAACTGAATTTTTTAAAAAAACTATTTATTTATATTATGGCCTGCTCAGCCTGCCCTGAGGGTGGGGCTGGTGTAGCATGTGGTGCCAGCAATAAAACTGTGGTCCCTGCGGTTGCCTAAGCTTACCTAAGCAGGCACTTTAGACCGCTGAGCTATCTTGCCAGCCCCTTTACTTGAATTTTTAAATAAATATGTGAACATTTAAAAATTAGGATAAAATGTATTTATCATATAAATTTATATATTTATATAAATATAAATATATATTTGTATATTTAACATAACACTTGCTATTTTAGGGCTGGGGAGATAGCTCAGTGGTCTAAGCACCTGCCTGGCAAGCACAAGGACCTCGGTTTAATCCCCAGTGCTGCATGCCATTCTGATCCCATAACCCTGGGCACACCTTACCGGCCACTGAAATCAGGCATGGTGGTGCACACCAGTAATTCCAGCACTGGGAAGGCTGAGACAGGAGGCTCACTATGGGTCTGAGCTGTCTAGTGAGACCCTGTATGTACCATTTTAACCACTTTAAGTGTGCAACTTTATGGCAGGAGTTATATTCACAGCACTTTTTCCAAAACTTTCGTTTACCCTAGCAGGACTTCTGTACTCCTTAAGCAATAACTCCCCAGTCTGTTTCTCCACCCAGCTCTCTGGAAACCTCTAATCTACATTCTGTTTCTATAAATTTGCTTAATCTGGATATTTTATATAAGTGGAATTACAGAATGGCATGCATTTCCTTTCATGTCCAGTTTATTTTGCTTAGCATAATTTCTGATTTATCCATACTGCGACATATGTAAAAATGCTATTCTTTTTATAAGCGAATCCTTTTCTCTTTCTTGTTCACCCACACAGTTGTTGATGGGCACTTGGGTCATTTCTCCCTTTTGGTTATTGTGAATAATTCCAGAATGAACACACAGGTACAAGTAACTCCTTGAATCCCTGTTTCTGTTCTTTTACGTAGATAGTGGTGGGACTGTGTGTCACGTGATAATTCTACATTTGATTTCTTGAGGAACTGCTGAAGTGTTTTCCACAGGGGCTGCACCATTTTACATTCTTAGCAGCAGCATCTAAGGGTTCCAGTTTCTTAACATCTTTGCCAACACTTACTGTATTCTTTTCCTTGAAAAAAAAAAAAAAAACTATAGTCATTCTTCACAGGTGTGAAGTGGTGTCTCACTGTAGTGTGGATTTGCATCTCTCCAATAGTGTTGATCATCTTTCATAAGTTTCTGATTGTTTGTATATCTTCTTTGGGAAATGTCTGCCCAGGCCCTTCACCCAGCACACTGAGCTTTTCCCGCTATAATCATGTGGCCACGCCCTTCTGTCACAGAGCATGGGCTGAGCCTCCTTGGGATGAGGGAGTCCATGTGCCTGCAGAGAGGGAAGTAGCTGTGGAGATTCTTTCCTGGTCTGTTTCATCCTTTGATGCCTTGTTAGCCACTATGATGACGCTATTTGAGCTCCTCCCCTCAATTTTGCAACATTCTGGGATCAGCACAAAGGGATTTAACAGAAGAGGTAGGTGGAGCCGCCCTTTGGGACCCCCAGAGGCAGACAGTCTTTCTGAGGCAGGTATTAGGCTATGACTAAATGGGGTAGGACATGCAGAGCCTGGTGTCCTATAGCACTTGCAAGCATGCAGGCCTCCATCTCCCTGCTGGAATCTCGCAGTGGGGGTCACACAGTACGGCCCTTGCTGGGTCCTCTGGGGCTCTGCTAGTCCTGGACACCAGATATGAAGGGAACCGTGGTGTTTTCCAGGACTGACCAGGGACAGGACATTCCTTCTCAGGGACAGAGCCACAGGCTCTGGAAAGACTCCAGAGCAGACACCTGTGCCTCAATAATTACAGCAGCATCAGGGCAGTGGAAGCCTGGGGCCTATGCTGCTCTGCTGTTAGCCTTAGGTCTGTCCTTGTCTCTCTAGTGGGGTCCTCTGCAGGGCCAGGCCTGCTAAACCAGCTGCCTTTCGGCTGTGACTTTTCTTCAGTGTCCCTGAAGAGACGAGTTCACCATGACTGGCTGGGGCCTCATAGTAGAGGGAGGGAGGAGGCAGGGCTCTGCCAGGCACTAGTCCTCTCTCTGGAAGTTACGCTCTTGCCTAGGTCAGGGGCTGCCAATCTTGCTTTGGGAGCATGTGGAGGGCTGTGGATCCTCTTCCAGAAAAAGCCTGCAGAAAGTGACGTATCCTTTAGGTGCTGTAGTCTGCTGGTTCATCAAGGAGCCTGGGTTAAGAATTAGCTTTCCAGAGGGCACGGCCAGGAGGGGGACACTTTGGGGACTGACTACCGTCTCCCGCTTAGGGGGGTATGGGTGGCACAGGGAGGGTCCTGGTAGTCGCCGGAAGGCAACAGGCAGGGACATCTTATTTAGTCATGTGCTAACTTCCAGCCACAAGGCATGCTGGGCTGAATGTGGGTGCCTTGCTTTCCTGGTTGCAGTGTAGCCCTGCTCGTCATGTTAGATGGCATTAGAGAAGCTACGCACCTGGAGCCAAAAGCCATGCAGGCCTCACTTCTGTTCCTGGACTAGCCCACATTACTTCTAAAGAGAAGATTACTTTGTTTTTCCTTTCAGAGACAGCCCCCACATCTGCATACTCATCTCCAGCCCGGAGTCTTGGAGACACAGGAATAACGCCTCTTTCTCCATCCCATATTGTGGTAAGAAACTACATGCATGCATGTGTGCATGCATGTGTGTGTGTGCATGGTGCTTTCTGGGTTCTTCTAACAGTGCAGGCTGCTGTGCAGTGCCCCTATCTGCTGCGTGGAGGCTAAGTGGACCCGTGGCCAGCCATGGACCCTGCCATGCTGCTGCCTCACCTGGGCTCAGAAGGACTTGAGCTGCCATGGCTGGCCCGGCGAGTCTGGAGCTGCAGGTGTGAGTGGGGGCAGCAGTAGCCAGCAGGGCGGGAGCAGCTCCTAGAGACTATAAAGCATCCCTTGGAAGAAAGGTGCTGGGTTTTGTAGGCAAACTGGTGAAATGCAAGAGCTCTGTCCACTGTGGTTGCCTGCCATGTCCACAGCAGTGTGCTGGACAATTGCCTCTGCAGCAGCTTGCCCAGGAGAGAAGGGCTGAGCAGGGTTCGCACCAGCCTGCACTACAGGAAGAGGTGGATGGCGCAGGGCAGCTGCTCAAAGGGGTATGGGTAGCCAATGGGAATGAAGCACCCTAGGGAAGGGCAACTCACACAGGCTGCGCAGATCCACCAAGAGACTGTTGAGAACTTCGGTGCCACCAGCAAGTAGGGGATACTGACTTGCCCCGGTTTTCATGGAATATCCCAGTTTTATCCCACAATTCCTATTTCCTGGAAATTGCCTCAGTCCTGGGAGAGCTGGGAAGGTTGGCCACCTATGGTGCACCTTATAGAAGCCATGATTAGCATGGGCAGTGGCATGAAAGGCCAGGGAGGACAGGCCAAGGGGCAGCGTTCTTATCCCCTGCTTCAACCAATCTGGTCAAATCTAATGTGTGTTGATTACATAATATGGAATTCTGTGAGAGCTGAAAAATTAAAGAAAAGCTACATTGCTTAGAAAAAGAAACCTTTAGAAACCTAGAGTAACCTGTCCTTGGGACGTGGAACATGAGGCTCTGTGCAGAGGGTGCACAGCTCAGGGGGGTCAAAGTGGGAAGCCCAGAGAGCTTGCAGGCATGCCACGTGTGCTCATGTGCGTGGAATGCTGGCCCAGATGGAGAGGCCTGTGGGAGGCTTGCAGGGCACAGCTGGCAGAGTGCTCTGAGCAGTAGCTGGAGGTTGGCACAAGGACTGAGGGAGAGAGTGGGAGGAGACTGCTTATCCAGAGAGTTGCTGGGCTTCCACCCTGATGGCAGTATTTCCATAATTAGCTGTGTGCAAGCATGCATCATTAATGAAGGGGAATGGACAAGCTGCAGGCAGCGCTCTTGCCCAGTCAGCCCAGCTCCCCTCAGGGTGCCTGCATTTGCCCCGAGCCATTCAGGGAGGTCGGGCTGGCCTGCTCTCGCCCCTGGGCCATTGCCTGGGCACAAGTGTGGGGGTCTTTCTGCATGCAGCAGCAAGGGTACTACAGAATGGAACTGCCCAAGGTTGGCATCTTCCTGAAGACCAAACCCGGCTCTGGCCTCCAATGCCTGTTGTCCATCTGCAGAACGATGACAACTCCAACGTCTCAGAACAGCAGACATTTCTTGTGGTGGTGGCCATCGACTTTGGGACCACATCCAGCGGCTATGCCTATAGCTTCACCAAAGAGCCAGAATGCATCCATGTGATGAGGTGAGTGCCATGATGGGGGGACAAGTGGCCTTATCTGTCACTGTACTGTGGAGACCCAGGGGCGTAGCTAGTCATTGCATGGCAAAAGGCACCTGGGTTTCTGGTCCAGCTCAGCGCAGGTCCTCTGTGCTGCTTTAGACAAGCTGTTCTGGCTCCAGAGCTCCAGGTGCCCATGTGTCAGGGAGTTGGTTTAATTCTGACTTAGTTGTCTGGAGAGGGATTGTGCAGTGGGTTTGAACACTGGCCCCAGCAGTTCCAGGATATGGCCTGCATGGCAGGAGCCAACCTACTGTGGTGGAGAACAGCCCAGTGCTGAACCGGTCACTTGCTGTGTGACCTCAGTGTCCTCAGTTAAACTTCAGTCTCCTCATCTGTAAAATGAGTATTCAAGCGGATTAAGTGACGACTCCGCACACAAGTGAAGGAAGACAATGCCAGTGACACTACCAAAGGTGGAAAACACCAAGCTCAGGAGAAGATGGTGAGGCATAAATCTCAGCCAATGACATGAATAGAAAATCTGCCCCTGGGTATGTTGGGGTCTCCTGTGTGAGAACCCCCCACACCATCATGCTCACAGCAGCCCTTCAGGTCCTCACGCTGTGCAACCCCAGGATTCGGTGTCCGTGAAGTCTTTGTTCAAACTTGGCACCTCTCCTAGCCTTGACCATGGCCTTCCTGCAGCATCTGTGCCCCTCAGAGCTTTGGATTTATTACCTTGATTTGCCATCCAATGGATGGCTTCAGATCCCTGGTGACTGGCTTTGCGGTTCCTGTACCTGAGCAATGATGGACTTCAGTCATCACTTCCAGAGTAAGATTTTAGGTATTGTTATAAAGTATTGTGCACAACATGAGCCGTCCTACAGATGGCTCAGCCTCGATTTAGGTCCTACTTTCTCTTGAACACTAGAGTAGCTCAGCCTGATCTGAGAGGCTGCAGAGTCCCCTGGGGTTGGTCTTACTGGAAAATAATGGAGAACTGGACCTCGTAGTGACTGCTGACAACCGCATACCTGCACTCCCCTCAGTGCTGGATTGTCCCTAGGTGGTGACCTCTGCTGGACCGGACAGATGTTGCTAGTGCCCTCTGTGGTATAGCTCTTGAGTGGAAAAGAACAGAAATCCATGCTACTGTGCTTCCATGTGGCTCTATGAAAGGTTTTTTCCATAGGATAGTCAAGCAATGAAAAAATGGTAAAAGTAACTTGGAACTTGCCTGGAAGACTCTTAAAGCATCCCCATGGCTCAGGGCCTCTAGAGATATTATGATAGTTACTGTAGAGATGCTGTGTGGAGCTTGGCTCTATCTTCATTTTATTTCGATCAGAACATATTAACATAACCTTGATACAGATTTACAAAGGTCTGAATGAGGAAGTTTAATACTTTGCATCTAAGTAGGAATGAAGGAAAGAAAACCTGAAGGAGAAAAGCTCTTGGGTCATTATCGCTGCAAATGTCACCGTTGACAGTAATGACAGGTCCTTTTGTGAAAGGCAGTGTGTGCTGCATGCATAAGAATCACCTCGGTGGCTGTCTCCATGCTGTCACCTCAGAGATTTGGCTGCTGGGGTTGAGCCCTGCATCTTGATGGAGTTTGACTGGGAACGTGGACAAGGATGATTCCAGGGCTGTCTGAGTGGCAGTCCCACTGGAGGCTCCAGTCCATTTGGACGCCAGTGGCCCTGTAATGCTTAGCAAGGCAGTGCAGGGAACAGGCTGGAGCTCAGACTGGGGAGTGGGGAGAGAGGCAGGGGATGTGGCCCTCCCCCTCCACAGCAGACTTCCACCTGAGGCTGTGCCCAGGCCATGTGGCTGGAGCCGGGCTGGGATCAGCCTGGGTGCTCAGCAGCTCTGGCTTCTCGGCAGCAACTCCCAAGGAGAGAGGAGCATGGGGTAATGCTAGCCTTCCATACCCACTTCCCTTTCTGCCCGTCTGAGGAAGAAAGGAGTCTTCACCACATTTTTCTGTCTGTGTGTCTGTCTGTACCCTCCCCTGCCTCTTCTGGCTCCTGCTTGCTACACAGCCATGCAGGTCATTATCCTCCTTGATGTTCCCCTCAGTTTTCCCTTCCCCTCTTGTCACTACTGCTGTCCCCAAGCTAAAATCTTGTGTTTTTAGCCCCGCAAAACGCAGTACCGCATACCCCAGCGGGTTCCCTCCGGGCAGGGCTGCTCGCCACAGTGCAGTGTGGGCTCTCTGTGCTGCCCACCTTGCAGGCTCTTGGACCCTGTGCTCCTGTCTCAGCAGGTCCCTGTGGTTGCCCTTTCTGCCTGGGCCAGCTCCCTGCCACCCATCCCCACCTCTCCTCACCAGGGCTCTGCCCTGTTCCTGGGCTAGACCTGCCCCAGTTCTCACCAACTTCGGGCTCCCTCCAGTCACTCTCCCTTTGGTCCACTTCACTCTCGTGAACAGCAGCTCTGATTCTGCCCTGCCCTTGCCCCACGGTCCGTGCCTAAGTCCTCAAGGTCTCCCTCCCACCCCCACCCCCCAGCCTCCTTTGCAGTCTTCTTTCTTACAGTTCCTCTTTACATAGCCACTCTTCTCATTCACATGCTCTGGATCTAGCCAACACAACCACAGGCTTCTGTGTGGGCCGGCACCCGCTTACCTCTGAGCAGCCTGCGTGTCCTCCCTCCTTTGAGATTCAGTTGCTCTTGAGTTCTATCTAGTCTTTCCTGGGTCCTGCATTCTTCCCTGGGCTCCACCAGCTGGCACATTTGCCTTCTCTGATCCATCAGGCCATTTCCCTGGTCCCAGTGCTTACAAATCACCCCTCCCTAAGCCCCAATTACTTACCAGATTGTGAGTTATTTGAAGGCAGAGACATGATGTTTCAGCCCCATGTCACCAGCATGTGGCATGCAGTAGCAGGTCACTAATGCTGAGAGTGGGTAGAAGCCGACCTTGTTACCGAGCAGCAGTGTGACATGTACCCCCTCCTTTTTCCTTGTTAACTGTGGTTGTGTTCCTAGCCAGCTGGTCTTGGGTGTGTCTGAGTGTCCTTGCCTGTGACAGTTATGTATCCGAAGATGCTGCCTAAGCTGGGGTTTTAATGGAGTTTCCATAATCTCTGTTTTCCTTTGGTGGCAGGCGATGGGAGGGAGGTGATCCTGGGGTGTCCAACCAGAAAACTCCAACCACCATCTTGCTGACCCCTGAGAGGAAGTTCCACAGCTTTGGGTATGCCGCCAGGGACTTCTACCATGACCTGGATCCCATTGAGGCCAAGCAGTGGCTGTACCTGGAGAAGTTCAAGATGAAGCTGCACACCACAGGGGTGAGCAGGCCTTTCTCCCCGACCAAGTTCTGTGCTTAAGAGAGCCATGGGCCATCCAGCCTTGCAGGAGGTGGGGATGCATCTTTCTAAACCAAGGGACCCTCCACTGTCCCCCAAGCAGAAAGTAATGTCTGTTCACCTTGGCTTTAGAAATGGCATAGCGCTTTCTGGATTACATGTGGGTAGGATGATATTTAGAATATTTGGTAACCTGTCTGTCAGAGGCAACCCTGGTAGCTTCATAGGTAGAGTGGGCTGGGGTCCCCACACTGTGGCTGTGCTGGGAATCTCCTTCAGCTGTTGGATTATTGGGAGATCAAGGATCCTCTGTCCACAGGAGGCAGTTCAGCGGTGGGGGAGCTTAGGACAGTGGCTGTTAACGAATTTGCATGGAATAACTGCTAATAGCTGGCAGGTCAGCCTGCTGTGTGGCAGGAGCTTGGGACATCAAATGCCCAGGAACCAGAAGCCCAAATGCCCACACCGTGGCCTCAGCTCTGCTCACAGCAAACCTGTGTCCTGTGAGCTGTAGAACATAAGCTCCCCACCACCCTGCCCCAAGGTATGTGAGAAAGGGAAGTCTGTGGTACAGGATGGAATTTTTTCAATTTAAACATTTTATTTCATATCAGTGGTGGTGAACTTCTGGCATACATGCTGCAGTGGGTTAATTGCATCACCAGAAGTGCTAAAAGGTCCCCCTCACTGGCATAGATGTTCCCTCAAGCTCAGAACTGAGAGACGCAGGTGGCTTAGGACCAAGGACTCCGAAGCCAGGTGGCCTTGGTTTAAATCCTGCTGCTGGCACCTGCAAGATCCTTATTCCGAGTTCCTCAACACTGCTGTGCCTCATCTGACCATGCCTGTAAGATGGGGACAGTGAGAGGGCCTCGCTTTGGGGATAGCCTAAGGATTAGAGGACTCCAGGTGCATTCGTCTCTCCAAGCTATGCCTGGGACAGGATGAGTTCTAGCCAAGTGCTAGCGCCTATCAGCCCTGCTTTCCTTTGTCTGCTGCTATTGGCAAACAAGTACGCTGCTTCGCACTCCTCAGGCAGCCCCTGCCTCCCACAGTGCATGCGCATCCTGACAGAGAGGGACCCATTTCTCCCAAGGGGGTTGGCTACTAAGCATCAGAATGGTGGAGGCAGCACGGAGATCTTTTCCAATTCAGAAAGCCAGGGCTTCCTGCTGTTTGGCCACCTTCCTGGGCCTGGCAGTCCCTAACTAGACTATCTTTGCTGGGCACCATGAGAAGCAGGTGGCTGGCTGGGAGAAGCGAGCGCAGACTTCAGGTCAGGACACCCCTGGCCGGCCGCACAAGGCTGGCTCAGCAACTCGCTCAAAATGTGTGGCACAATCACCTGCCCTGCCTCAGTCGGGCACCCCTGGTATTTTCCTCCTGGCAGTAATGAACGTGTTGGTCCAAGGGCTTCCTCACGGTTTTCACTGCCCCTTCCTGCTGGTCCTCCATCCCACAGGAAGTTTCCTAATCAATTTTTCACAACCTCTGTCCAACCAACACCTGGGACCCGCAGAGCGCCATCTGTCCAGGGAGCATGTGCAACAGTGGCTTCAGCATTTGGGGAAGGAGGGGAGGCAGTGATGCCGGGCTCCCGGTGGGTTAGATGGGGCAGGCCTTAAAATAGGAGCTTTTCTATTTTGGTGACTTGATTGGCAGCTCGCTAGGGAATGAAAGCTTCATGTCTGTTTAGTGTCATGCATGGCAGTGAGTTGGCATGATTTAAACCTCCATGAGGGCTTCAGAGAGCGACTGTGTGTACTCACATGTGGAAAATAAATGCAAATTACACTGAGTAGGACACCTGCTCCTGCTCCCCCTTGGCCTCTGGTGTTTCTCCCAAGCCTTTGTTCCCAGAGAACTCCAGGGGGCACAGCCAGAACTCTTACATATCACAGGTGAAAGTACTGACAGGCCCTGTCTTGGAGCACCGTCCTCGTGTGCCTTGTCAAGTGCAGATATGGCACCGTGACTTCTCAGTCCCCAAGGCCACAAGCGTGTCTCTCCTTCATCTTATGATTATTTCATTCCATCCTTATCCCCACCAGGACCTTACCATGGATACGGACCTGATGGCAGCCAATGGGAAGAAAGTCAAAGCCCTTGAAATCTTTGCCTATGCCTTGCAGTACTTTAAGGAGCAGGCACTGAAGGTAGGACTCATGGTGACTGCCAGCAGCCACGTGCAGGTGGTGGCACGCGTGCCAGTGAGGGGGGTGTGCGGCCTGGGAAGAGACGGCACAGACCTTGGAGCCAAGCATGGCAAGGTGCCACTGCTGGGAAAGGTGCAAAATGGTGCCGCTGCCTCAGAAACCAGTCAGGCA
Source organism: Capromys pilorides (assembly GCA_004027915.1). Taxonomy (NCBI): domain Eukaryota; kingdom Metazoa; phylum Chordata; class Mammalia; order Rodentia; family Capromyidae; genus Capromys; species Capromys pilorides. The sequence goes on along the minus strand of PVKN010026654.1, from coordinate 467 downwards.
AAGGTTAAACACAGTGGTACCACATGACCCAGCAGTTGCGCCTCTAGGTGTGTACTTAAGGGAGGTAAAAGACCTGGTCAACACTCATGTATGTGAATGTTCATAGCGTCACTATTTGAAGTGACTAAAAGTAGAAACAGCGTACCCAAATGTCAGCAATGAATGGATCCATGGACTGTTGATCAGCCATAGAAAGGGATGAAATGCTGACATTTATTTTTTTTAAGTTTTATTTATTTATTTATTTATTTAGTCCTTTTGAGACAGGGTCTTGCTATACAGTTTAGGCTGGCCTTGAGCTCACTTTTATAGCTCAGGCTGGTCTCAAACTCGCACCAATCCTCCTGCCTCAGCCTCCCAAGTGTGGATGAACCTTGAAGTATCATGTGAAGTAAATGAAGCCAGACATGGAAGGCCTCATGCTGTGTGACTCTGTTTGTATGAACAGGGGTCAGTGGCTCCCAGGA
>PVKN010026653.1:0-13756 GCA_004027915.1 Capromys pilorides | reverse complement strand
TAAATGTTCCTATATACCTCTCTTATCCTTCACACCACCATCAAGGCAAGTATTATTATCCCCAGCTTAAGATTAACAAAATTAATATTCAGAGAAGTTAGGTAACTTGCCAAAACTTCCAAAGCCAGTGGTGCTCTTTCCGCTAAACCAGGCATTTCTCAAAGTGTGTTCCACCGATCAAAAGACCTGAGAGATAGTCCTAGAAGAAAAAAGGATTCCTTGGTCAAATCTGAACAGTCCTGCAATAAATAAAACTGTTCAGTTTTACTTAACCTAATCTTTCCTAAATTGATTTGACCAATGAACCCTTTTACACATATTATTAGTACCTGTGAAACATACCACTGGTTTAGTACACACTTTGGAAAATGCTGCTCTGAGCAGTACTGAATAATAAGCACCTGAGCACTGAGTGTACAACGTGCTCTGGACATGCTATCAATAGTGGGATATCACATAGAATAACTTAAAAGAACAAGAGTTGAAATACAATATTGTGTGTCAAGACAAATGGTAGGTGAATAAACTGCGTCAGGTGATTAACTAAAATGGTATTCCTAAGAGTTGAAAGTGCTTTCTGAATAACCTGAGGCACTTATTAACATGCACATTCTGATTCATTAAGCTAACGGTAGGACCTTAAGCTTTTCTAACAAGCTTCTCATTGATATTCCATATATATAATGGTTTTGGTCACAAACCAAGTTGGCTAAGAACCAAATCAAATTCAAGGGTTAAGTAATCCAGTTCAGCTTGCCACCAAAATTATGAGAAGAATTGAATTCATGAACTGAGGTACCTCTCTATCTATGTACACATATTAATATCTTTATGTACATCTATATTTCACACATATATTTAAAGTTTTAAAAATTGTATTCAAAATAGCATAAATTTCAAAGGGCATACAATAAGGTATAGCTGCTTTGTGCCCAACTAGCTCCAGTGCCCAACTTCCCTGCTTGAGAAATCTTTTGTTTACCTTTCCTGAAATATTCTATACATTGGTGTATATCTATAATCCCAGCACTCTGGGACACTGAGACGCAAGGATCACAATTCAAGCTGTGCCTGGGCAACTTAGCAAAGTTCTTAAAATAAAGAAGAAGAAAAAGGTCAGTGGATGAAGATCAATTCAAAAGCTCTGAGTTCAACCCTCATTTTTTTTTTTAAAAAAAGCCACAAATCTCTAAAAGTGGAATTTCAAACTTTCTAGATTAAAGGGCTTTGTTCATTTATAATACTGACTCATACTGCCAAAATGCTTTCCAGAAGTTGTAACTACATCAATTTTTACTCCTACCAACAACATGCAAAATGCCCATTTTCAAGGCACTTCAGAAAGTTCTCACTTCAGAGCCCAAATTCGGAAAATTCTGATTAGGAAATGACCTTGACTTAAATTTCACACATTCTAGAATATTTAAGTGCCAAGATTAGAGCATGAAGGGAAAACACAGCACATTTAGGTGGCTCTTCATTTTATTCCATCATGAAACTCTAAAAACTGAGTTCCCATCATATCACTCACTGGACTAGCTCCTTGTATGTTCTATTTTTACTAATAGTATTTTCATAGTTTTACACAAAAATATATTGTAGCATTATTCTTTCTTCTACTTTTTTTCTTAAAAAAAATATTTTGTTACTGTGTCCTTACAATTCTTTTTAAATTCTCTCCAATTTAACTCTTGTACATTTCCTGTTGTATCTGTCTCCCCTGGATCATCTTCTACTTAACTTCAGAGGTGTTGCTCTAGTTATAGGTCCTAAAAACCTGTAAGCAATTCCCACAAAAGACAGCACACCTCAAAATAGGCATGCTATCTGCACATCCCTACCCGCAAAGTTCTCACAGCATCCTACTTAAGTTTGTCCTTAAACACAGTAATAAGGGACTATAAAAAGGGTAAGACCTCGGGTTTCACAACCACCCACCATCTGAAGTTTTAGCCTAATTTTTGAGATAGAACAGTAAAATTAACCGACTTCTGCAGCTCACGTCTTCATCTGTAAAAATTTTGGTAATATGCATCTTGCATGGATTAAAGTACCATAAATAAAATACCAGTAATGACAATAAGAGCAGGTTCAGCTTGGAAGGCTAAGGCAAGAAAATTGCTGAGTTTGAGGTTGGGCAGAGCTACAAAGTGAGTTAAAGGCCAGTCTGAACTGCATAGTGAATCCTAACTCAAAAAAGAAAGGGGGGGGGGCGGGGGAGAATCAGGCTCAGAATAAATGTTCATTTAGTACTTGCTATTATTTGTTATCTTCTTTATTACACTGACAGTATTTCATGATGAAATATCCTGTCTTGTTAGTTGTGCTATTCCCTATACAACTAACCACAATACCTTGTAATTTAAGATATTTAATAAAACTATGTACTTAGGAAGTGAATCAATCTCCAATAAATATTTGTTAAGTATTTGGTAAAGAGTCTCACTAGGCAGCTCAGACTCTTGTAACTGTTTTCAGCCTCCCAAGCACTGAGATTACAGGTGTGTGCCACCATGCCGGGTCTCAATCAAAAACTTTTTACAACTCACCTTTCAATATCATTCTGTCTTCATAATTGTGACTACATGGGTTTGGTCATATATGACCTCACCTGTTTCACAGATTACATAAGATATGAAAGCACTAATAAAGTGCCCAACTTTATCAGACACTCTAAAACTCACAGCTATTACTTCTAGGAGATAAAACTATTTCATTCAACAACAATTAATTAAACTATTACTACATCATTTTTAGCTTAAACTCAATCTCACACTCTGAACATTTAGTGGAAGCACAATTAAATTTATTTGTTAAAAGGAAAACCAGTGACTAAGGATGTAGCTCAATGGCAAAGTGTTTGCCTAGCCTCACAAGACCCTGAGTTTAATCCTCAGTATCATTTTAAAAAGTCCACCCATGTGTTTCAATATTTAAAATATGATAAAGTACACAATGAAAAGTCTCCCATTCGTAACGTGTACAGACACACCTTGTTTAATACCCAAGATTCACTCTTGTGTTAAAAGAATTGGTCACTAAATGAAAAGTCATATGTACAATATTCAGAACAACAAAATGGTCAAAGAAAACTCCAGTTTGATGACTTGGCTGCTATCTGCATAATTCTTACACACACTGCTGTAGTGTGTAACAATATAAAACCACAGACATGTACTATACAGTAAAAACTACAGTATAATAAAAAGTTCTGTATCAAAAAGTCATTAAAGTACTGTAAGGAAGATGCACAGAACCACACAAAAATTAATGAATGAATGAATGAATGAATGAATGAAAAATCCAAACTGTCTTAACCAAGGCAGGTCACTAAACAAGTATCTGTATTTTATTTTTTCAACTTTTTTTTCTAATGTATTTAGTACAAGGTCTATAGGGTCTCTCTACACAGACTTGACTCATAGTGATTCTCCTATTTTCAGCCTCCCAAGTGCTAGGTGGCATGTACCTGTGTACATGCCATCACGTCCAGTCTCACTCAATATTTCAGTGTGCCTCGGGGATGGGGCCAGCATGGCATACTGGGGATCAAACCCCTGATCCCCGCATCTGCCCAAGCAGGTATTTCAATCCGCTGAGCTATTTGGCCGGCCCTATTTTCAAACATTTTCATATGAAATTTTAAACAATTCCTGTGCCCTTCACTTCAGCCTGATTTCTTTACATTGCTTTTCTTTTTCTGAACAATTTAAAATTGCAAGCATCGTGACACTTTGTCTTGTATACTTTACCATGCAAAACCAAACTTAGTGCTGGGCATGTTGGTGCCTTTAATCTCAGAATTCAGCAGGCTAAAACAGGAGGATCACTTCAGGGCCAGCTTGAGCTACCTACATAGTAAAATCGTGTTTAAAAAAAAAATGTTCAATTAAAAAACAAATCTTAGGCTGAGGCAGGAAGCTCAGTGTGAGCCAGCATAGGCTGCATAAACTTAAGGCCAGGCTGGACTACTCTGCTGAGACTGTGTCTCAAAACAAACAAAGTTATGTCTTCTGAAGCCAGTCACGGTTGTGCATGCCTGTAATCCCAACACTCAGGAAGCTCAGGCAGGGGCCGGCAAGATGGTTCAGCAGTCTAAAGTGCCTGCTTAGGAAAGTTTAGGCAACCACAGGGACTGCAGTTAGATCCCTGGCACCACATGCTGTGCCAGCCCCACCCCTACGGGGCAGGCTGAGCTGGCCATAATTTTTTAAAAAAAGGAAGCTCAGGCAGGAGGATCACTGCAAGTTTGAGGCTAGTCTTCACTACAGAGTAGACTCAACATCAGTCTGAATTATACAGTGAAATCCTGTTTTAAAACAAATAAACAAAAAAACTGAAAAAAATTTCTATGCTTCTGAAACTGCTTTATTCAGCAGACAATGACATGATAATCACACTGCTTTTTGGGATCAAATTTGTCACATTACATTTACAGCAACAATGTTAATAAAGGGGCTGGGGAGATAGCTCCGTGGCACAAGTGCCTGCCTGGCAAATACAAGGTTGTCAGTTTGACCCCCAGTACCCCCACCAAAAAAACCAATGTAAAGTTTTCTAAATTAAAGTTTGACTGTCAGAGTAGGCAGGTCACCAGTTACGACTTATACTGTACTCTTCAGTATAATACCTCAGGAATGTGTCTTATGAATGGTGTGGGTGCTTAATTGACCTTCACTGAACAGATCTATTGGCTGAGTAATGCTTCTCCCCATTTCTTTATGTTTATGTGAAAAAAAAAATTACTCTTAAATTCTGAGGTGGAGGTGACTTTAAGTAGTAAATCAAGGGAAGGTAATCAGAGATGTTTAAGTCAACTTACCCCTTTTGCTCTTGGGCTTGAGATTGCTTGAAGAGGTAAATTTGCCCCAATCAAGACTTATCTGCACTAAATCTGACTAATTCTGAGATGCTTTTGAAAGTACAGTCATGGGATGGCAAACAAAGCTTCAGTCAAGGATGCCCTATAATAGTCTCTGTAGTCCCATAAGATTAGAGTTGAAAGTTCCTGCTATTTAGCAGGAAATATCACAACCATCAATACTCCAGTGTTTGTGACAATGCCAATGTAAAGAAACCTACTGCCAGTCTTACCAAAATACATAAAATTAGGCATAGTACATAATACTTGATAATAATAAATATATGTACTTACTATACTCTATAGTTAGAATGCCTTCCCTCAACTTACTTAAAAATAATTTGCTATATGATCCAGTGGCCAGGGGCTGGGGATTTGGCTCAGTGGTTGAATGCTTACCTCTAGCGAGCTAGAAACCCTGGGTTCAGTCCTTGGCACCAAAAACAAAAAAATAAGCCTCTCATGATGCCAGTGGCCAATCTCACACACTGCACATTTACTATACTTCTTAATAGCAAAAAGCCAGTTTGAATGACTGTGTAAGTATACTCTGATGTTCGAGGAACAATGAAATTGTCTAAATGTCGTAGTTCTCAGAACCTATCCTCATTGCTAATCAGTGCATGATGTGCTTGACTCTGTCCCACAACAGTTTTATCAATAATAAAAGTGGCTTTTTAGCTTCTGTGTGCCTATTTTTACTAAGAGGTACCATTTATTGAGGACTTCAATATAAAATAATAATACCAATGCCTTTTTTACGTAACAGCTTTTTTTGCTAATCTATTTTTCTGGTCAGTACAAATGTTTGACTGTAGAATTATGGGAAAGTGGGAAACGTCAGGAAAAATAAAGATGACTAAGATGCTATATCTATAGATACATACCAATTCCCCAAGATGAATGCAATTATCATTTATTATAAGCATATGCTTTAAAACCAAACAAACAAACAAAAACACCCAGAAGAATCATCAGAGAACAGGACAAAGAGAAAAATCTAAACATACCTTTATGCCAATCTTTTCACTATACAGAAAGGCCCAAACAGCATGTACATGGTGGTCAAACATGGTGCATAAATTAACTAACTGGAATAATTCAAGTCATAAATATTTAAACTGCTTGCGCTAAGACCTAAAGATAAGCCAAAAAATGTTATTGTTCTGAAATTAATTTTTATCCCAGAAATATACTTAAAACAGTATATAGTCCTTTGAACTTTCCACTAATTTGAAGCAAATAAAGCTAGAATTGCTGGTTACATCAAGTACTTCTGTGCATATAAAATGGAAGTATCAACTAAACCCGTTTTACATCAACAGTTTTGCACGTAAGCATTTTGACTCTTAGCATTTCTCTACGAAACATTCAATTCTAGGTGAACTAGCATAGACAAATTATTGATAAAGCTCTACCATATACCTAGGACTACCAAAGAGTATTCCTTTCTATCTCAGGAACCTTTTGTTGGCGGTGGTGTTTTTTCTTGTTTTTGTGTCTGGTTTTTTTTTTTTTTGGTGGTACCAGGGATCCAACTCAGAACCTGTGCTTGCCAGGCAAGCACTTACTCCACTGAGCTATCTCCTCGGCCCTGTTTTTGTGCTTTTGAACAGGGTCTGGCTATGTGGTTCAGTCTGGTCTTGAAATCAAAAGGAGTCTCATAACTCAGACTCAATGCTGAGATTACAGACCTGAGGCTAACACACACCTGGTTTATCTTTGAAACTTTTTATGAACACTGTTACAATGCAAAGGACTTAGCCTGTGTGAAATACTGAATTCAATACTCAGCACTGCAAAATTAATAACAACTACCTAAAAATGTAAGAATCTTTATTTAATAAGCAAACTATTAAATAATAGTTTTTATTGTTCAAAAGAGTACAAACCCGTGTGTAGTGGTGTGCACCTATAATCCCAACACTTGAGAGGCGGAGGCAGAATTCAAGACCAGCCTAGATTACATAGTGAAACTCAAAGCCAACATAAACTACACAGACGCTGTCTCAAAACCAAAGAGAAGTATAGAATAACAAGACATATACAGGTGAAATTAATAAAATTTTAACTTATAATCAATTTCAGCTCCTTTAGAATTAAATTCTCCTCCAATATTGCCAGTGAAGGTTTAAAGCTTACCTTCTTCTGTTTCTACTGGCTGTTGAGACAGTATTTTAAGAAGTATTGGGTTTTTCCACACCCCTTCCTTGGTAACATCAACCAGTACTTGTAGGTTATTATTCCCAAATTCCAACAATGCATCATGGGACTCCTAAAACAAAAAAATATATATCCTGAAAACAAGATTATTAACATTTTTTTAAAAAGCTGCCTTTTCAACGTATCTGAACCTCCATGAATCGAAAGGTTCTATAACTTGATTTCTTAAAAATAAACAAACAGGGTTGGGGAGATAGCTCAACAGTCTAAGCACCTGCCTGACAAGCATAATCCAGTGCTTGGGAAGCTGAGACAGGAAGATCATCACTAGGAGCCTGAGTCTGAGCTGTATAGTAAGACCATGTACCAAATAAATAAAAAATAAATATTGATAAATAAATAAATGAATAAAAAAAAAGGACTATCCTCAAAGCTCTACACAACTGTGTTACTTAAAAACAAAAATTATACTAAGATCTTTTTAACTATGGTGAAGAGTACCTATACAGGTTTTTCTTACTTTCGTCCAGGTAAAACTGTCACTACAATCAGTTTAAGCCCTTACATTACTGTTGGATATTTGGATTGATCTACTACATATTAAGATGTCCAGACTCTGAAGACCTAATAACCTTGGCAGTAGTTGACTTAATGACTCAAGGTCCTTGGTACCACTTTCATTAAAGGATTCTGGGGGCCGGCGAGATGGTTCAGTGGTCTAAAGCGCCTGCTTAGGAGGGCTCAGGCAACTGCGGGGACTGCAGTTCGATCCCCGGCACATGCTGTGCCAGCGCCACCACCAGGGCAGGCTGAGCCAGCCACAAAATGAATAAATAAAGAAACAAACAAACACAACAAGCAAACAAATAAATAAATAAATAAAATTAAAAAAAAAAAGGATTCTGCACTATTGACATAGGCAGTCTATTCCTTTAAACAGAAATATTACTTAACGACACAAGTGTATAATTATTTAAATCCTTCTATTAAATATTTTTTAAATGAAGTAATTCTATTCAAAATGGTATGAAAGTCTTGGTTACTAAGCCTTACTCCAACTATTATTATATAGAGAAACAAAATGTAATCATCAGGACTGGGCAAATAGCTTAGTGGTCTAAGTGCTTGCCTGGCAAGCGCAAGGACCCAAGTTCAATCTCCAATACTGCATGCCACAGGGGCCCCAGAACTCCAGGCACGCTGTGCCACCCCCAGAACCCGGTGTGGTGGCACAAGCCTGTAATCCTAGCCCTGGAGAAGCTGAGGAAGGATTATCACTATGAGTCGGAATTACATAGAGACCCTGTATCAGAAAAAAAAAATTTTTTTAAATGTAATCACCAATGAGCTGTCCTTTAAAGTACTTATACTGGGCCAGAGATATAGCTCAGCAGCACAGCCCCTACCTGGTAAGCACAAGGTCCTAAAATTCAATTCCCAGAACCAAAAAAGAGAAAAATATTTTAGGGCCATGGATATAGCTCAGTAGCATAGCAAGGTCCTAAGTTTATATTCCTAATGTCAAAACAAAACAAAACAGTGTAAGACTAAAGTACTTATATACAGGGGAAAACAAAAAGGGATCCAAAATTTAACTCCATAAAAATGATTAAATGTACACGTCTTGTCATATGTGGTGGTGCATGCATGTAATTCCAGCACTGAGAAGACTGAAAGATCCCCAAAATGGGCCAGGGAGATAGCTCAGTGAATAAGTGCTTGACTGGCAAGTACAAGGTCCTGAGTTCAATTCCCGATACCACAAAAGAAAGAAAAAAAAAAAAAAAGAAAGAAAAGAAAAGATAGATCCCCAAGAGTTCAAGACCAGCCTGAACTACATACATAATGAGGTCCTGTCTTAATGAATGAATTCATGTACATGCCTTATTGCCTTTTATTACTAGTGAGGTTTCTGATTCTAGTAAAGCTGTTCCCTTGTTCTGAAATTTTAACTTCTGGTGGGCATGGTGGCACATGACTGCAACCCCACCACTTGGAAGGCTTAAGCATGCTGACTGCCATGAGTTCAGGGCCTGCCTGGGTTCACAGTGAGTCCAAAATCAATTTGAACATTGACAGGTTCTGCCTCAAAAAAAAAAATTAACTTGTTTCCATTAAACTGTTAAAATTCTCTGGGAACAAAAATTATCATCTGCAGTAATTTTCATTTGGAAAACAAAACTCAAAATTATTGACAGATAGAATAGTTGTATACTCAAGTGAGATACATAAATCATTTTCTTAACATTCATGATAAACTACAACAAGGCTTTTTAAAAACACACAAACTTATTCATACTCAATATGTTAAGTTTTCTGCTGAAAAAGAGTTTAAGGTATGGAATTAATATAATTCTAACAGTTTACAAGCAGAAATATTTAGCTAATATAGCTTTCCATTAACAATTTCACTTGTCCTCAGATTGTCCTAATTCAGAGTAAGCATTTACTTGAAGTAAAAACAAAGAGTAGACTTGAAAATGTCAGAATTGGCTGTGTGCAAGTGTCGAATTTGTAACATCTAACAAGACTGTTACATTTTAGTAGGAAATGTCACCACCAAGATATATAGCAACTAAATTTTAAAAATCAGTTTAAACTTTTTAAGGTTCTTACTTTTTCATTTGTTACAATTCAGAATATAGTTCACTCAGAATACCAATACTACTTATATTAGATATCTAACAAAGGAACTTAAAAACTCAAAAATAAGAAACTACAAAGATATTTTAAAAGTAATTTTTTATTTTTTGTCTTTTAGACAAGATCTCACTATGTATTCAGGCTGGCCTTGAACTCACTGCAATCCTCCAGCCTCAGTCTCCTGTGTGCTGGGCCAGAGAGATAGCTCAGCAGCCTAACTGCCTGCTTGGCACATGCAAGGTCCCAACTTCAATCCCCGTTACCACAAAAAAAATAAAAATTAAACTAAAATAAAAAAATAAAAACTAGGGGCCGGGAAGATAGCTCAGTAGAATATATGACTGCCTGGAGAGTGTAGGGTCCTACATTTAATACCCAGTACTGCAAAAAAAAAAAAAAAGTATCTCCTGTGTGCTGGGATTACAGGCATGTACGTTCATGCCTAGCTAAAAAACATAGCATATTTTAAAATCTATGACATAAAAATACTGGCATAAGATGTTTATTCCAATGCCATTTAAAATAAATAGCACTGACATGTGAGTACACCACAAAACAGATTTCTAAGCAACTACCAAAAGAGGGAGATCTATATAAGCAACCCTACTTATACGTGCATAATAACAAGTAAGTGAAACAAAAGTTGCAGAAAATGGGCTCTCATTTTTATTTAAAAATTTAGGGCAACCCATTTAGGACCATCCTATCGCTTAGCAGCTATTTATGTTTCCCATTCCTTTTCCACAACAAATTGTTCTATTCTTAAAGAAAAAATCCATTTCAGACTGGACATTTGATCTATAGGAAAAAAGGTCTCACATAGTTATACAGCTATAAATAGTGACTGAGAAATGTTCTGCAGCCTGCTTTGATTAAAAAAAAATTGGGGAGATAAAAGTACCCACAACACTATCTGCTGCCTTACCTGTTTATTATATATACAATAAGAAAAATGCAAAAATAAGTTTCATATTTTACATTTCAAAAGAGACAATGTTTCATTTATCTGTACTTCTACATTAATTTGACAGACAGACAGACAGACAGACAGACAGACAGACAGACAGACAGACAGACACAGTCTTTATGTCTCACCAACAATGAATTTCCATGTGCTGGAGGAGGCATTTAACAAAGTAAGTGCTAAACGGGCTGGGGAGATAGCTCAGAAGAAAAAGCTCTTGCCTGGCAAGCGCAAGGGCCTGAGTTCAATCCCTGGTTCTGGGAAAAAAAAAAAAAAAAAAAAAATTTGGGCAATGCTGGCGCACGCTTGTAATTCCAGCACTTGGGAGGCTGAGGCAAGAGGATTGTTGCAAGTTCTAGACCAGGCTGGGCTACAAAAAGTGAGCTCAAGTCCAGCCTGAACTGCATAGTGAGACCCTGTCTCAAAAAAAAAAAAAAAAAAAAAAAAAAAAGGAAATACTGAATTTGAATTACTAAATTTGAATAATTTTGGGCAACTTAATCTCTATTCACTTGTCTCCCCATTTATAAATTGAATTCACATAATCTCCACATCATCAGCTTTATTAGTTTAAAGCATATAAAAAATTAAAAAGTATAGAAGTTACGTTTAGTGATCAATAAATGAACCATTACTATTACAGTGAACCCTCCAGCTGTAATAGGTCTATATACAAACAACTTGCGTTATGATTGGAATTTTAGTTTTAACCTAGGACCAAAGTCTTCAGCTGTTTTCTGCTTCTAGATGGTCTCAGATGCTGATTTAATTCTTAAAGAGGTCTAGAAGAAACATTATAACACCCTTTCCTTTATGGGCGTAATTAGGAAATCCTAGACCAATGTCTAAGATTACTGAGATCTGCTTGTATACAAGAGAGAGACACTGAAGGCTATGTAGAGGAATCTCAGCCTTCAATTTACAACTTTAGTTACAACTAGCCCTGGAGAACAAGGGGTTCTAAACCAAGGATCCATTATATTCATTATATTTCTCTTTAAACTTAGTTCAATCTCCAGTAACAAATTTGCTTCACCTTGCTGGCAAAGTCCTTGATTTCTCCTATCTTATCCCCCTCCCCTCCAACTTGCTACTCTCTCATCTCCTTACCTACCTAAGGAATAAAGCCAATATGAAAACAGTAGTAGTTTCCCTATACATAAGATGAATAAATAGTATCTATGATTATTTTGAATCTTCGAGAGACTAATGGTGCTTTCCAATGCCCCTGAAGTGCTAGGAAAAGAAAAGTGAACCTCAGAGGTGATAAAATCCAATGCTTTACAAACTGAAGAATATGATATAAGTACACTGTAAATGACTGAAATACTGCATGCTCTTGCAAGCATATATGACTTTAAATTTACCCTCATCGGGTGGAGGCCACTTTTCTTAAGATGAACTTAATACAGATGTACAATGAACTTGTTTTAGCTCTGAGTTTCCAATTCTAATTTGCTGGAAGTAAATAAGTAGCAATCTTAGATGCCTATACAGATAATAAATGTTTTTTAACTTAAAATCAACTCACCTGTAGAGTCTGAAGAAATGGTACCCAGATCTCACATGGCAGTTCACTTTCAGAGACTGAAAGCAATAATTCAAAACAACTCCTACAATACAAATAACTAAATAAGTATACAAAGGTAGTTATAGTAATAATAAGTACAATATGAAACCAATACTGGACACACATTTTTCATTTGCATAGGCTATTTTAGTTTTTCACTCTTCAACATTTTCTTCTAAGTTGTTAAGCTGGTTTTAACATTAAAAATGTGAAAAAAGCCACAAAGCCTTATATTCACATTGTTGAATACTTATTTATGCTCATATTTCATAAGAATACAAACTATAGAAATTATAGCCCAAGTAGTTTTATTCAGTTTGTTTCGATATGGGGAGCACTTCACAGAGGAATAATTCTGATTACATAAATCAAAAAACAGGAGCTCAGGGCTGGGGAGATAGCTTCGTGGCACAAGTGCCTGCCTGGCAAGTGCAAGGTCGTGAGTTTGAACCCTGGTCCCCCCAACTCCCTCTCCAAAAAAAAGACAGGAGCTCAAACTATTGCCAATTCGGCCGATGAAGTGATAAATATATGAAAACATCATCTATACAAAGTTCTGCCACAGATGAAGAATGATTGGCAAGCAAGCAAGAAAAAAGTTTCTTCTTTAAATTCTAATCACTATCCAGGAATAGGAAAGAAGCTAATAGAAAAAGATTTTTTAAAAGAAAAAGTATAGGGGCAGGGAGATAGCTCGGTGGCATATAAGCCTGCCTGGCAAGTGCAAGGTTCTGAGTTCGATCCCCAGTACCGCATGCCATGCAGGCCCCAAAATCAGGTATGATGGCCCATGCCTATAATCCCAGCCTCTGGGGAGGCTGAGACAGAAGGATCACTATGAATCTGAACTATGCAGCAAGATCCTACAAAGAGAGAATAAAATAAATAAATGTATAATAACTTGAATAAAGAACTCAAGATACCAATCTTGCAACATCTCTCTAAAATATTATAGCATAAAATCAAAACAACGCTTAGACACCATCTCACCCCAGAAAGAATGGCTATCATAAAGAAATCAACCAACAACAAGTGTTGGAGAGGCTGTGGGGAAAAAGGAACACTTCTCCACTGCTGGTGGGAATGCAGACTGGTGCAAGCATTACGAAAAGCAGTGTGGAGACTCCTTAAAAAACTAGAACCAGAAATCCCATTCAATCCAGCTATCCCCCTACTGGGAATTTTTCCAAAGAACTGAAAACATAGTGATATTTGTGCACTTATGTTCATAGCAGCACAATTTGTGATAGCCAAATCTTGGAAACAATCAAAATGCCCATCATCCGAAGAATGGTTGAAAAAGATGTGCTATTTTCATAAAATGGAATATTACTCAGCTATAAGGAATGATAGACTAGAAGACTTCATACATAAATGGATGTATCCTGAACATATACTCATTAGTGAAATAAACCAGACCTACATATGCCACTATCATATAGTCTGCCTAGTATAAAGACTCAAAAGAAGAAAAATAAATAAATGAATTTTGGGCAGTACCAAGAATCAATCTCAGGACCTTGCATTTTCTGCATCCTCAATCCCTATAATTTTT
>PVKN010026652.1:0-13760 GCA_004027915.1 Capromys pilorides | reverse complement strand
CAAATTCATTCCTGTAGTAAGTATTACTCTGATTCCAAAATCAGAGAAAGATCCAACTAGAAAAGAGAACTACAGGCCAATCTCTCTAAAGAAATAGATTCAAAAATCTGCAATAAAATACTAGCAAATGGAATGTAGTAAATCATCAGGAAGATTATACATCATGACCAAATGGGATTCATTCCAGGAATGCAGAGATGGCTCAACATACGCAAATCCATAAATGTAATACACCACATGAATAGAACCAAGAACAAAAACCACATGATCATCTCATAGATGCGGAAAAAGATTTTGACAAAAATTCAACACTTTTTTCATGAGGAAAACTCTACAGAGAATTGGAACATATAGTATATATCTCAACCTGATAAAAGCCATCTATGAGATGGCTAGCATCATACTAAATGGGAAAAAACTGAAAGCCTTCACCTTAAAATCAGGAAAAAGACAAGGATGTCCACTGTCTCCACTCCTAATCAGTATAGCTCTACAAACATTGGACAGAGAAATTGAAAAGAGAGAGGAATAAACATTGGAAAATAACAAATGAAATTATCATTATTTGCAGGTGACATTATACTCTACATAGAGGGTCCCCAAATCTCCACCAAGAGTCTTGTAGATTTAACCATGAAATTCAGAAACACAGCAGGATACAAAGTCAACACCCAATAATCAGTAGCATTTTTTGTACACAAACAATGAATGCAGTAAGAAAAATTAGGGAAACCATACCTTTCACAATAATATCCAAAAAGTAAAATATTTAGAATAAATCTCACAAAGGATATAAAAGATTTATACGTTGAAAATTATAGTACCCTGAAAAAAGACACTGAAGAGGATTTGAGAAAATGGAAAAATCTTCCATGCTCCTGGATAGGAAGAACCAACATTGTGAAAATGGCCATGCTCCCAAAATTTTTATACAGATTCAATGCAATCTTGATTAAAATACCATTAATATACCTCACAGAGCTAGATAAAACTTTCCTCGAATTCATTTGGACCAGAAGAAACCAAAATATCAAAAGCAATCCTAAAAAACAAAGGACAGGCAGGAAGTATCACAATCCCTGATCTGAATTTATATTATGAAGCTACTGTGATAAAATCATCATGTTACTGGCATAAAGACCTGAGGCTCAATGGAAGAAACTAGAAGATACACATACAATCACAAACACACTCCGCCACCTTATCTTTGATGAAGGGACCAAACATGCTCACTGGAACAAAGATAGTCTCTTTAATAAATGGTGCTAGAAAAACTGGCTTTCCAAATGCCTAAGGCTAAATCTAAACGATGCCCATCATGATGCATAAAGTTGCAGTCGAAATGGATCACAGATTTAAATATCAAAACAGAATCACTAAATCTTCTGGAGGAAAATGTAGGTAGAAATCTTAAATCCATAGTGGTAGGTAGAAAGCGCATGAGCAAAAAACAAGCTGCACAGGAAATACTGCAAAAAATCATTACCTGGGATCTCATCTTTTTGAAGTTTCTGCACTTCAAGGCAAAACTCCAACAGAGTGGCAAGAAACGTCACAAAGTGGGAAAAAATTATAGCCAACTGTCCCTCTGACAAAGGCGTTCTATCTAGAACATACAAAGAATTTTAAAATATCAGACGTCCCCCAAATCCAAAGACCTAAGCCAAAAGTGGGCATCTGAGATGAGAACACACATCTCAGAGGAAGAAATACAAATGGCAAGTAAATATATGGAAAGTATGCAACATCACTGGTCACTCAAGAAACACAAATTAGACAACACTGAGATTCAATCTCACCCCAGAATAAATGGCTAACGTCAAGAAGTTAGCCAGTAATAAATACTGGCTGGGGATAAACAAACAAACAAACAAAGGAACGAACAAAAAAACTTTCTTCTCTGTTGATAGGAGTGCAATCTGGTACAATCACCTTGGAAATCAATGTGTAGATTCCTTAAAAAGTTAGGATTGGAGATTCCATGTAAGCCAGCTATTCCCTCCTTGATATTTTTCTAGGAGAACTGAAAACTTCATAGTACAGCAATATATGTGTACCCGTGTTTATAGCAGCATAATTTATCGTAGCTAACTCCTGAAAACAACCTAGATGTCCATTAGTGGAAGAATGGAAAATAAAATGTGATATTTTTACATAATGGAATATTATCCAGCTATAAAACTGGATAAATTTGAGTTTTTTGTTGGTAAGTGGAGGTAATGAGAGAACATATGTTAGTGAAATAACCCACATATGCAAACCCACATATGCAAACATCATATTGACCCCTAGTGTGAGATCTTGAAAGAGAAAAATGGAATCTGATGAGTACAATAGATACTTAGAGAAGGGCGTGAACTTATTCAAAAGGAAAGAGTGACTGCATTGAGAAGGATAGGGGAGGGAGTAGGGGAAAGAGATTTATCTATGTATGTAAGCAGGATGGTTTGAACAACTGTACTATGCATTTCTGCTAATCTATGGAAAGGAGCAGTTAATGCTTAATTGGTTTCATCTCCTGTTTTTCCAGTTGTTTGTACTTTGCTCTGAATTTCTTATGCTTTCTTTCTTTTTCCTTTCTTCTTCCAATTTTACTTCTATCTGGTAATATGAATAACTGGTTGGAAGACAACACTATGTATTGCAACAAATGCTGTGGAATTCACATTATTCTGCTAATTGAAATTCTGTATCACTTGTATTTTTTCCTGTTTTAATTCTAATTTGTACTCTCTTTTCAATATTTTTAAATTAAAAAAAAAGGAAAAAGCATGAGTTTGTTCTGAGAGAAAGATGAAACACTCCACTTTGATTCCACTGATCTTGGGGCCTGCGGCCACTCTTGTCTCACTTAGTGAGCATCTTCCTCTCTCCTCTCCTTAGGCAGAATATTCTTTTATCTGTCCTGAGCCAGAACTCTCATCTCTGAGTTTGACACGGGTCTAACACACCACTAGTGCACTTCATGAATTTCTAAGTATGAATATCTTTCAGAGATGTCAATAGCTTGGATAACTGTACTGCTGATTTCTGCTGGTCTATTGAAAGGAACAGCTAATGCTTATTTTTTTTCTCTCCTTTTTATCTTTATATAATTTTTTGACTAATAGTGCATGCTTATGTCTGGTGATCTGAACAACTAATTTGAAGATAATAATATGCACTATAACAACTGTTGTTGAATTCTTATCATTTTACTTAGTGAAATTTTATATCATTTCTAAGTGTTATTGTTTTGTTGTTTACTATGTTTTTTCTTTTTCAAAAATAAAAACAAACCAAAAAAAGTAAAAGAAAACAGCCAAATATAATCTATCTAGATTATATTAAATCCTATCCTCCTAGAAAAAAAGAAAAAAGAAAAGAAAGAAATAGAAAACTCCAGTGGAATATCTGCATGGTTCTAGGGATGAAGCACAGTCTCCTCCACTTCTTCTGTCTTGTTTGGGCTGCTGTACAGTTTGAGATGTATGTTTTACTACGGAGCCTGCCCAACAGAAAATGACCATGTACGAGCATTTCTGTATAGTGAGCTACTGATGAAAACACACAACAGATGCAAGGGAACTATCATCACACAAATCCCACCTTTGCTTTAGTTGAGTTCTGGATGAGTAAAGAGTTCACTTCAAAGGAAATTTTAGTTTATGAAGTTGCAGGTCTAAATTGTGCTGAGACACCTGAACTCTGAGCTCCGCCCCACCCTACCCCACAGCCTCTACCTTGGTTCCTCTTTAGGTACCACATTCTCAGGTCACACCTGGTGCCCTTCACCTGAAACAGCCTTATGAGTCCGCTGATCACAGCTCTCATTCTTCCACAGTTCTCACTGCGCTGTTCCTGATAGGTTCTATCTTGGAGCTCTCTGAGGTTGTGAGTGCTTTCACAACCTCGCTGTTCTCAAAGGCCATCATCATCCACTGCCCTACTGAAGCCTCGGCCAATTCCTTCTCTAATTCCAATTTAGAATTTAGAGCACACTGTTTTGAAGCATCAGGTGGGGACCTGGGGAACTCAAGATCTCCCAGGAGACCCTCTGTTCCAGTGAAGAATCAAGAAGTACAGTGTGACTGGAGAGAAGCTGAAAACCTCTGGCTAAAAATAGAGAAGTCAGGTCCCACAAAGAATGAGGAGGTCAGAAAGTCTTGCAAAGCTGATGTTTATTTATAATGAGGCAAAGGCAGGGACAGAGCTGTCAGGTAGCAGGCTGCAAGGCAGGGAGAAACTCAGAGACCTTGGCAAGATTCTCAGCAGGGTGTGCTTTACCTGTTGATATTATAGGGGTAAGCTGCCACCCCCCACCCCACAACTGTTCCACTGATTGAAGTAATCACAACTAATCAGGATCTTAGAATTTGTTTCTGGGGTAGGCTAAGGGTCTATGGTCACATCATAAATGCAGGCAAAGGTTTGCAAAGGTCAACTTCCTCAAGTACATAGTGAGCATGCAGTCATTTCTATAAGTACCAGCCATGTCAGCCACAGAGGTCACGCCTTACCATCCTTCTTATATCTCACCCCAACTGTTACTACAGTTTCAACTAATTTCTTGTCCTACGCGATTCCCTTATCTTTACTCCAACTCTGCTAACTGAAGATCTTTCCCAGATCTCTCATTAGTCTTGTATGTGCCTACACCCAGATTCCTGGGCAGAAAGTTATGAGAAAGGAACACTACCCCTTACCTCAGCAGAGCTCTGGGGAGGGTGAGGAGGCCTCTGGGAGGACTTAGCTGCCTTTCCCATTACCTGCAGTAGCTCTTCCTAACTTTCTCCAGAACTTATCTCTACCTTAGTCTATTTTCCCTGAGCAGATGAGACTTCCTCCTCCTCCTCCTCCTCCTCCTCCTCTTCCTCCTCCTCTTCCTCCTTCTTCTCTCTCTCTCTCTCTCTGACACACACACACACACACACACACATATACAAACACACACACACACACAAATGGTATCTTTCTAGAAAGGCCTTTCTCACCTATGTTCCCCACAGAGACAGGATTACGTACAAGTATAGCATCTTTTCCTCATGCCCTACAGAGGGAAAGTTCTCCTAAGACTGGCTTCTGTTTTTCTAGATCACATTTGTTCACCTTTGCTCAAGGTCTTTCCATGGTCAGTTATGCCTTCCATTTCCTATCTCATCAGCTTTCCTTTAACTATACTATCCTTTCAAAGCATGCAAGCATTTTCAGATCTGTTCCATTTTTATAAAGAACCTACCTGTGACCTCCCCTCACTTCTTCCCTTTTCAGTGGTCTCCCCACCCAGGAAAAGCTGCTTGTGCTTCCTCCTCCTGCATTTTCCTGTCTATCCCAGTCTCTCACAGTTCTCCTCTACTTCAACTGTACCACTGAAATTACCACTGCTAAGATAATATCAGTAATCTCTGAGTTTATAAACCTGAAGTGCAGTGTGTCATGATTTTAATTTCCCTACAGGATTAGATGTTTCTTGCCACTCCCATATCTTCAAGTGTTCTGTCCTGGATTCTAGCAAAAAAAAAAAAAAAATCCGTCCTTGTTTATCCTTTTACTTCCCTGGTTGACCTTTTCCAGACTGACTCCTGGATTCTTTTTCCTATCCATGTTTTTTAAAAAAAGTTTAAAAATAAAACAATATAAGTGAAATAAGCCAGGCACAGAAAGATAAATACTGCATGATCTCACTCATATGTAGACTCTGAAGAAGCTGATCTCATTATAGAATAGAGGAATGGCTCCCCAAAGTAGGGGAGGGTGGAGAGGGTGTTGAGCAGTGGCTGTGAAGTGACAATCAGCTAGTAGGAATGAATTCTGATGTCCTACTGCACAGTAGGGTGACTATGGTTCACAATGTTATATTAAATATTAAATGTTTCTCTCTTTTTTGCCCCTTTTACTTTTTAGTTTTGAATTTATTTTAAGAGAGTATAACAGTAAGCGACAAGATATTTGAAATGGTACACATTTAGAAAAACAAGATGAAAGGTCTTCAACAGTGGCTTTTGTATTACACTTTACTGTCTCCCATGTAGTTACACAGAATACGTAAATGCAGATACGAGCTTGTCAAGTTAGTCGAAGTGAACATTTTAAACATTAACTGCTATTAAATGTTTCAAGATGTTTAGCAGAGAGGATTGGGGAATGTTCTTACCACGAAAACTGGTAAAGAGAGAATGTGCTCAATATGTTGATTATTGCACCATGTGTATATCTGTGAAAATATCCCACAGGGCCCCACAAATACACATAATTAGTACATGATGATAAAAGTGATCCACCAGCAAAGAGAGATTTAGTTCCCTTCTCCTCTGTCCACACTTGCTGTCTCGGTCACGGAGCTGAGGTTCCCTACCACTGCTTTTACGTGGTGATCCTACGCCATGCTTCAAGAGGAAGCCTTGCTCTTGAGCCGGATCCAGACTCCCTCCTGCCTGGTCTCTGAAGGTGTCTTCTGTCTCCATTCACCTCTCCTTTCCTCATCCCCTAAGCTCCAACAACTAAAAGATGATTTGAACTAGTTATTGTTTACTAAACACTTACCATGTACACTGCAAGGAAGTGGTTAAAAGCTCACATGGAAGACCGGAAGTCTGAGTTCAGAATTAGCTCTGGTGCTCAGGAGCAACCGTGGGCTCCCGGGACAGAGCTCCTCAAGATCTGCTTCCTCCACGCACTACAACAATGACCTCATAGACTAAATCTCTGTGAAGTGACGAGAGCTGTAAGTGGCACCGTAGTAAGGGACCAACAACTACTAGGGGCTGCATGGTCATTATGGCAGATATTTTACAGACAAAGGCTTCTCCCGAGGATTGAATGATATGAGAGCCATCTCCTTAAATAAAAGCCAGAAAACTTTTTCTTGGTCTCCATTGAAGACAGGACTGTGATAAAGATACACAAGACCTGGACTCTAAGAAGAGCAACGTGTTGTTCTCTCTTCATCTACTCACACTGCATATTAACATTGTCATTTTAAATCTTCAAGTACTGCAACATACATATTAAATTCTGGAATCTGGACTAAAATTATATCTTTATATATTTTTTCATTTATCTAAAAAAATATACTAGCTGTCTACTTAGTACTGGAAAATATGAATTGTTGTGAAATACAGCTAATTTCAAAATTAGAAAGAGAATGCTATTATGATTATACATTTTATTAAGTGATTATAATGTGTAGCTTTTTTGTTTTGCTAGGATTTAAATGTATTACTTGAATTTTTGGTCAATAAGGCATTAAAAAATCATAAATAAGTCACACTAGAAATTATTCCAAGTAAAAACTTACTTCAGCTTTTCCCAAGAGGGAGGTATCTGACGTACATTTCATATGCATACCTGTGGTTTCTTTCTAAATGAGAATAACACCTTGGCGTTCATCTCAGAGAATCAGTGAGGGATAAAGTTAATGCTAGTTCTCTTCTCCAAATGTCTGTGACAGCATTATACATAAGCCCATAAGCCAATATGCCAATATCACAACTATGCAATGTCAACAATCACCTGGGTGGGCATCCATTTAATTAAAGTATCAAATATTTATTTATCATAATGGTCTGATGTGAACTATATATTCTTTGATTGCATGTAGCTGACCATGTAAGAATATTTTCAAAATGGTTTATTGTATAATAATAGCTAATATTTATTGATGGATTACCAAGCAAATCAGTTTACTTTTATCAACATAGTTCGTGTTTACAATGGCTCAGTGAGGTTTGCAGATGTAGCTCACTGGCACAGCATCAGCCTGGCAAGCACAAGGTCCTGAGTTCAATTCCTGGTATCAAAGGTGAATAAATAAAAATTTTAGTGTCTGCTCAGGCTGAGCGTAGCAGCTGGGGTTTGATCCCTGGTGTGCCATGCCAGCCCCACCCATGGGGTGTGCTGAGACTGCAACTGAGCCTGGGAGCTGTGGTACACCCCTGTAATCCCACCACTTTGGGGGGCTGAAAATAGGAAGGTCATTACAAGTCCAGTCTACACAATGAGACCCTATAGACCCTGTCCTAAAAATAAAAAATAAAATAAATTAAAAGGCTCAGTGGTAAGTACTGTTGTATCCATGTTAAAGACAAGGGAATTGGAACTAAGACAGTTAAGCACCACATCTCAGGTGACATAGACACAACAAGACATAGAGTAGGGACTTGAATGCAGTGTAGTTAGGTTCAAGATCCTGCTATTGGCCATCTCTTCCAATATTTTCCTACACAAGTCTCCTCAAAACTACTTACTGCACCTTCTCATTTGCTAAAAGAATTTTTGTTCCATTTTTAAAAAATCTTAAATAAGGGGGCCAGTGAGATAGCTTAGTGGGCTAAAGCACCTGCTTAGGCAAGCGCAGGGACCACAGTTCAATCCCTGGTACCACATGCTGCACCAGCCCCACCCCCAGGGTGGGCTGAACCGGCCAGAGTCCAGGCATGGTGGTGCAAACCTATAATCTCAGTGCAGGAGTTCAAGCTGTGTAGTGAGACCCTGTAACAATCAAATACACTGAAAAAAAAAAATTTAAATAAATGTTCAAATCTACAATCTGTCTTTCTCTCATATTAAGTAATAATAGTCCTTGAAGACAACACCATGTAATATAACAAATATTGTGAAATTTGTATTACTTTGTTAAGTGAAAATCTGTATCACTGGTAATTTTTTTCTGTTTTCATTCTAATTTGTACTCTTTTTAAGAAAAAAGTAATATTGGCTTTGGTGGTTTGGATATTGATTTAGATGTCTCTTTTTATCTCTATGCTTAGGAAATTGCTGTTGCTATAATGCCTATACATTCAAAAGCTACTTGAGAAGAGAAAGATAAATTTTCTGCTGATCTCTGCTATATTTTCACAGTGTGAAAAATACGGCAGAGAGCAGATAACACAAGGGACAAGGCACCGTGGGAGGAAGATATTTTGCTATGTTAAAACTGAACCAGGAGACAATAACCCTGAACTTAGTTCTCCTGGCCTATATTCTGTACTTTGGACCCAAAAGTCATAACAGTAATGGTTACACTGAGGTACAGTAGAATAAACCATGCGCTGTTCAATACATCTGCCCCACTCAGCTGCCGTAAATTGGTCATGGGTAACTGGGTTGAGTTGTTAAAGTGTTTTAATTAGATTTTCTTATACTTCTGATAAGAACTAACATTGGATAACATTATAGACAAGGAGTTTGCCTTATAATAAATCGCACAGGACAGAATCATTAAGACAGGACTTAGAGTACTAAGCTAAGTTGTTTACATATTAGATACTATTAATGGACATTATTAGTGAAAGAATGCCATGGAAAAAGATACTAAAACATGAAGTGAAATAGATGCAGTAAAATCTAGCTGTGTTCTCACGTTTTTCAACTCTTTTGCACAAGAGTATTTTTTTTCTAGAACAAATTATTTACTCGAAAATAATTTGGTGAGACAATTTTTGCCTTATTGGGTTGTATTCATCAAGTGGGAAGTGTCACAGAGACAGGTTCCGCACCACGTTGAGGAATTGGCCTTTGGGAATTCTCTGAGGTAGTAAGGAAGGGCTGCTCACCACACTCACCTTTGTCAGCAAGCCGGAGGAGTGAGATGAAGTGACAGAACCCCACCTTGCCAGACCCTCCCTGGACTGTCGCACCAGTGGCGATGTGCCAAAGTCATCCTGCACACTGATATTCTTTTAGTGAACGTATGTCTCACCCCTGTGGAAAAGAATGGAGCGTCCTTCCTGCTGAAGGACAAGTCTGTAGACTACGCCCAGCCCATCCTTCTCCACGAGGCTTCTGTGGAGCGTGTGGACAGAAAATAGGGAAATCTGCTTATATTTGATGCTTGCTCCAAGTGTCATTTCTGGTAACACACTTTTGAAAGAAGAAATTTCATTATGATGGAAGTTCAACAATTTAGAAAACAGGTGATCACAAAATAAGGAGTACAATAATGTCACCTCTAACGCCCAGAATTGAAAGGACTTCTCGGTCTTGAAATGAGTGTAGTTTCCACTGAGCAAACAAAGAGACAGATTTATAGCTTAATGGTTCTGGACATTTTTATCTTAACCATGCTAAGTGAAATGCCCAGGACTTCATTTAAATGTGTGTGTGTGTGTGTGTGTATGTGTGTGTGTACATATGTGCATGTGTGTACAGAGTATCCCAACATTAATTTGCAAATACCACAATATTTAAATAGAAATTATCACAAACCTGTTTGGTTTGAAAAGTCACGTAAAATAATTTGAATTGATGATGTTCTTCTGTGGACCCTTCCTACAATGTGTGTTTCACTTTTAAGCGGAGTGCCTCGATGACAGCTGGAACCTTGTTTTCCAGCGTTAGCTTCCTTACAGCATTTGCATTTGGCCTTTTGTGTGTAATTTTATATGATGATGTCATATTAATCTTCCACATGACCGTCAAGAATCTTTAGGTAATAATGGAGATTAGCCTGTTTTATGTTAAAGTTTATTGTTGATACAATTTTAAAAAGTAAGTTATTGATTCAAGCAATCGCTCAGCTCAGATATTCTTCTAGTGAACATAGGTCTCATCCCTGGATTGAATCATCCATCTTAACAGCACTGAGTTCTCAAAAGGGGATTATTATTTTTTAAAATATTTTATTATTTATTTATTTATTTATTTATTTATTTATTTATTTATTTATTTATTTGGTACAAGGTCTGGCTACACAGCTCAAACTCGTACTGATCCTCCTGTCTCAGCTTGGTATTACAGGCATGTACCACCATGCTTGGTTTCAATGGGCAGCTCAATGTGGGACCAGCATAGCTGGCGGTACAGGGGATCGAACTCAGGTCCTTGCACTTGCCAGACAGGTGCTTAGACCACCAAGCTATCTTCCTAGCCCCTCAAAAAAGGAATTATTTCTAATTTGTGTAGTTTCATGTTCTTTATTCATCACTGTTTCTTACTATACTATTGTACTACATTGGAAATGCTAAAAATATTACCCTTATTATATGCTTTCTATTGTTTGTACTTGGACTTAATTTTAGATAACTTCTTTAATTATTGAAAAATTAACATCACCACAACTTTTTAAAATATCATCAGCAGTTACCTGTTACTTACACATTAGAATTTTTCAAATCCATAGCCACCTAACTAGTGGAAAATAGCGCTTTGAGTGTCAGCCTGTGGCTGTCTTACAGTGGCCTATCTGATTGTCTCTATTATCCTAATACAGCATGTGTGAAAACTGCATGGGAAAAAATACTGGTATAAATAAGAGGAAGAATCCCCGGAGCCAGGAACCTAGGCTGTGACTCAGATTTTGTCCCTAAATAACATTATGACATTTGGTAAAATCTGGTTCTGCAGGTGTTAAATTAGAATGACATTTTTGTCTTGTTGAGTTGTTTTGATGGACAAATGAGTTATAACTTATTAACTAACATGATGAGTGGCCTTAAGTAGGTAGTCAACAAATATTAATTTGCCCTCTTTTTGAGCCCATTTCCTCATCTTGATATTATTAGTATAAATGAACAATCATAATATCGTTTTTAATGTATTTGGCTGTTGCAGGGTCTCACTACACAACTGGGACCCCTAGTGACCCCCTGCTTTCAGCCTCCTCAGCGCTGGGATCACAGGCGTGCACCCCTACACCTGGACTCTGTGGCCGGCATGCGGTGCAGGGGACTGAACTGTGGTCCTGCGCTTGCCTAAATAGGCTCTTTAGTCTGCTGGGCTATCTCATTGGCCCAATGATAATATCTTAATGATCTTGTAGTACACGGGAGCTGACTGGAGCCACCAGTCATGAAAACTGATTGTTAAATTTTTAGGAACTTCTACTTCAAAATAGTCAATAATAGCAATTGAATTATATAAATTTAAAACTAAATAAATTGCAGTAAAAGCGATAATAATAAATATATGAAACATTAATTTCTAATTATTTTACTACATATACTACTGCAGATTATGGTTTTTAAAACATTTACATGTACTATATTAGTATAATGGAAATACATTAAAATAATGATAATTCAATGACAATCTTATATTAAAAGCTTAAAATTGGCCAGGCTGGGTATTTACACCACAAAAAAATGACAAATGCTTCAAATTAGAAATTTTTTTCCCTAAAAGAAGGATTGCTAAATATTTATCAGTACTCAACATATCTAAACTGATTTTGAAGTGGAAACTCACTCTACACATATTTTATTTTATTTTCCTTCTTCGAGACAGGGTCTTACTAAGCAGTTCAGGCTGATCTTGAGCTCCCTTTGTAGCCCAGGCTGAGTTTGAACATGCAACGATTCTCCTACCTCAGCCTCCCAAGTGCTGGGATTACAGGCATGTGCCACCACGCCCAGGACATAGATGACTTTAGAAGTTTCTAACATGCTATCACTTCCACAACTTTTGTTGAAATACTGCGCAGAAGAGAAGTATGTTATTAGCAGTCATGGAAACCTCAGTAGCTGAAAATGTGCCAATGGTAACTTAGGGGCAGTGGTCCCGAAGATGAAGTCCAAAAAAAAAAAAAGATTGAAGTTTGGATTCAAATAAATATTGAACATATACATAGACATTGGGCAAGGCTATGTTTCAGGAAGTAACTCCTGCAAATGGTACTACACGTGATTTAGTCTTTTATCCTAATTATAATCAACTGGCTCCACTTTTGGAATAATCCTAGCAGTCTTGAATCTGCATTCTTTCTGGTGTCCTGATGTCCTGCACTCATACAGCGTCTTGGTCATAAGTGAGGTAAGTTCACTTTGTAAATTACTCCTTCTGAGTGGCCCAGCCTCAGAACTGAATTTCCTGTGACACAAATGTTATAATGAAATTCAAGGTTTTTATTCCTAAAAGTATTTTGGTGTTCATAGGACAGTATGCTATTCACAAAGAATTGGTTACTTAGGCCAAAGTTCAAAGTAAGAAAAAAATTGAATATGAAACATAAAACACATACCAGTGATGGGTCATCCCTATATTTTTTTAATTATTATTTGAGGTATGTTTTCTTTAGTGCATTTCTAAATATTTAAATCGCATAATCTTCTCCTTCAGAGGGGCTGTTTAAAACTAAACATTTTCTGATTTGAAGCAACAACAGACTGAATCTATCAAATAAACAATTTTACTATGTCAATTTTGAAAGAATAAAAAAATGATAAATTCCAATATTCGGGTTAGGGTTAGGGTTAAGGTCAGAAGGGGAAAACCATAAATTAACTACAAGTATTTGAAAATAGTATCTAGAAAATACAAATGAAAGACAAATATTCAATTGTTATTTCCAGAACTGATTGCATTTTATTTCTCTTATACCAAAATTCATTTTATTTAATCCCAAAAACTAGTCTCCAAGGGCCTGCCAAATAGCACAGCAGATTAAAGCACCTGCAAGCAGGTTCAGGGGCTGGGATTTCATCCCCGGGCCTGCGATGCCACCCCGCCTCAGGGGCACGCTGAGACTGCAATTGAGACTGGGCATGGTGGCCTGCGCCTGCAATCCCAGCTCTTGGGAGGCTATAAACATGTAAACAGGTGGATCACTATGAGTCTGATCTAGTAGTGAGACCCTGAGCACCCTATAGACCCTTCCCATATATATATATATATGAGAATATATATATGTTATATATTTAAATATATAATATTTAGATGTATTATATATATTAGTTGTGGGATAAACAAAATGAATTTTGGTATAAGAGAGATAAAGTGCAATCAGTTCTGGAAATAACAATTGGATGTTTGTCTTTCATTCCTATTTTCTAGATACTATATATATT
>PVKN010026651.1:0-13757 GCA_004027915.1 Capromys pilorides | reverse complement strand
AATGGCATAAACAAGCTAAGGAGAGGGAACATTAGCCTACACAGGCAAACTTGCCCTAGGTAAGACAAAGATATCACTCTGGAGGATTAGGAAAGTATCATTCAAAATGTATTATTTATAGTTGCGATTCTAATTACCATATTAGGCAGTTGCTGCTAGAGGATGATCTTGAGGTGACTCCCTCTCTTCTTTGGTCTTTCCTTTTCTTCTCTTCCACTTTCCTTCCTACCTCTACCCCAGTGAATGAAGCCTGTGGACTAAGTACAGCCTCATCAGAATGAGGTGCAGTAGGAGATGAGAGGGGTTTTCTATTGAGAACAGCATATGTTGAGGTGATAAAACTTCAAGTACAATTTTTACGCCAAGCCGGACTTGCTGGCCCTTGTTGATGCAGCTTGCAAGTGGAAAAGCCATGAATGGCTGTGGCTCCGTCTGTCTTCTGCATGGAGGACCCAGGGAACTGCCAGTTCTGGCTTTCGCTGATTTTAGGCAGCAAGAGGTTTATCCTTAAAATGTCTGTCATTTTACTTGCTAGGTGATAACATTTGTCTGGAACATATAGACTCTAGTCAATCTTTAGTTCAGGGAATAATTCATTTATTTGCTTGTTGCTTGTATCTTACTAGTTAAGACAGTCTGTAGCGATAAAGATTATTTATAAAGTAGATGTAAACTTGTTGCTCCTCTTGTGATCTGATTTTCATGTCTTTTCATTTTTTCTGATTATTGGGAGAAGTTTTTGTTCCCCTCAGTGATTTCATTCCTTACAGTGGCAGCTTTGTTCATGTGGCTCTTAGTGTGGAATTGTCACCTTGCTATTCTTAGCTGGGCTTTTTCATCCTAAAGATCACCTTTTCATTTCATTACTCATGCTTTACCTGAACAAGTCTGCTGCTATCTATTCACAAGCAAGACATTCTAAAATTTTTCTTTTCTCTTTTTTTCATGTCAAATATTCTTTTCTTAAAAAGTAACTTATTTGCTTCCATACCTTCAGAAAAACTCTCCCGTAGCCCAGATTAGTAGCTGGGGTCACACCTGCTCTGCTTTTCCTCATGACCAACCCACCCCAACCCTCATTTACTTCTCCGGTGTAGATCCAAACCTAGAGTTTTCAAAATATAAGCTTCTGTGTTCTTTCCTTCCCCCACAGCCATCTTCATATGAGTGTAACAGATTTGTGCAAAACCCTCCCCTAATGCTTAGAGGGGAACTTAGGATGGCTCTGCCTGAATACAGAGGCGTTTTCTACTTTCGGGGCCTGGTCCTGTTCAGAAAAGTAAGTTTTTCCTTTGTTGATCTGAGAGAATTTCTCAGTTGTTCTTGTTCTCACAGAGGTAGAGTTGAAGCTGTCAGTCTTCGACACCCACCTCTAAGCTTGGGTTCCTTCCTGCTTAGGATTTCTATACACACCACTGGGCCTTGCAGGCTTCCCATTTCCATAGAAAGGGCATCCCTCACCCTGCTGTAGGGGATGAACCAGTGTCAGGAGTCAGAAAAAAGCCATCTTGGGTAGCTCTGTGCATCATTTGCTTGGGTACATGTGTGAAAGTGGACGTCAGGTGACTGGTGTTTGATTAAGGTTTCAGACTTCTGATGGCAAATTTCTGGAAAGATGCTCTGCAGTAGGAGAGATCAATGGCTTCCGGGACTCTTCTAGCCCCGTGTGTATGAGTAATGGCTGGGGACAAGCCCACATACTCACCCTGTGTAGAAGAGGGTTGACTTTCCTAGTTATGGAAAAAAAAATATTGCTAGATTTTATTAATTTCTATTGCTTTCACAATATCTGGCCATGTTTTTAGGTTTGTATATTTTAGCAGGATATGAAGAAGGAAAAGAAAGTGCCACTGATACGTCACCCCTGCTTCGTGGGACAGCGCACTACCGTATCACGAGAGCGTGCTTTGCTAGCTGTAATTTCCTGGGCTTCTAAGAGAAGGGGAGGCACCCCTAGCTCATGCTTTCCCATCTCTGAAAATTAAGCACGCGCAGCTGACCTAACCTGTGGGGACTTCCAAGCCTGATTTTTCCTAGCCTGTGGCCCACTTGCGTAGAGAAGCCGCTCACCCTTCTGGCTGGACCACCAGTCCCTCAAACGCAGGGACCATGGAGGCCTTAGCTTCGTGTCCTCTACGAAAGGCCTGCCACAAGGGCGGGCTTCCTGCCTGTGCCATGCAGATTTCTACAGAGCACTTTCGCAGCCTATCAATATTTCAAGCGGGAACGTAGCCACCTTTCATGGTCTCTTTGGTCTCTGGTCAGGTAACTACTTTGATATGTAGCCAACGAGCTTGTTTTCTTTTCTCTTTCCTGCAGAAACAAATCTTCCATGGAAGATGAATTATTTTCTTTGTAAAGCTAAGTTACATAAAACTATGACAGAAAAGAAAAGCAGATTTTTTTATCTCTTCTCACGCTAGCCCTTCATTTTCCAAATACTCTGCTTCCTAGCGTAGAGCTCACACACCCTGGAATTTCATCTGCTGGTTAGCACGTTCCGCTTCGCTCTTCGTTCGCTTCCAAGCTCTGCTTCGCCCTGTGCTCCGTGATGATCTTAGCGCAAAGGCTGCAGCTAGTTCAGCTCCACAAAGTCCTGGCAGAAGGCAATAAAACTGCCAGTAGCAGCACTTAGGCACCCAGGGGAACGTTCTTGCAAATGAGCATCTAATCTTGAGTGCAAGAGGGGAGCAGCGAGCCACACACGGGCCACGGAGGCACTGCGGCGCCCTGCCTCGCCAGGCTCCAGGTGCCCGAGCGCAGGAGTGCAGGCGGTGGCAGCTCTGCCACAGCACGAGCCGCGAACACCAACTGTGTTGCTCACATCAAATGATATTGGAAATCTAGTTAGCTGGGATGCTTTTTTTCTTTTTAAACAAAGGTCTGACTACTTGGAAATTTGTGGTTTTATTTTTCTATGATTTTTCAAGAATCACAGATGTGTCCCATCATACTTGTCCTAGTTAGACCTCCTAACACCTCTGTGAGGGCATCATGCAATTGCAAAGCGCTGATAAGGGCCCTTTTCTTTCACCAAAGGAGCAAGGACAGAATGAAGAAAAACACAAAACAGTCTCACATGCCTCATTGGATAAGCATGGTTTCCCCTCAAATAAAAATCCTTTGAAACTATATTATCTTGCTATGCATATTGCTTTTGAGATTTTTTTTATTAGTGTTTTGATCTTTTTTGAAATTTAAAAACGGGGACCTGTGTGTTTTAAAACTAAAGGCATTGTTTGGCGTTGTATTCAGGTTGTAGTGTCAGTAGCTATACAGAGCTTGCTTTAAGTATCACACACAGTTTATTACAATACAGGCAAATGTAGAATTTTCTAAATTATGATATCTGAAGCGTTAGTTATTGTAAGGCCTTGTGAGTCTGAAAATCGTAGGTCCAACAAATCAGCTACACGGAAACCAACTACAAACCAGGAAATGAAGGCCGAAGAGATCCAAAGGCGCTGAGACTGAGGCCCTGATGCACACCCTTCTCACCTCCCCTGACACTAGGGGAGATTCTTTGACACTCTTATTTTAGCTACAGTTCCAATGGTCCTGGAGATTTCTTTTTAACTCTATAAAAGACTACAAGCATCTAAAGTTCAGCACAGTGCCTCTAGTTAAAAGAGACAGTTCCAACGCTACCAGAAAAGGCAGAGAAATAAAAATGACAAAAATCATATAGAAAAGCTAAAGGCATCAGGGCCATCTCGTTAAGACATAGGAAGTCCCACACACTTCATTACATCCAGAGGACACTGAAGTGCAGGACTTGGGATATTCATCATGATCATCCTGGTATGTTAAGAAAATAGTATATGATGTTCAGTATAATATATCAGAAGGCAACAGATATATAATACATGTTAGGGGCATTCTGTGTAAGACATTTATAGTTTTTATGGGTTTTTAAAATATTCTACCACAGGGTCAGCAAGATAGCTCAGCGGATTAAGTGCCTGCTTTGCCAAGTGCAGGGACCAGAATTTGATCTTCCTATCTTACATGTGTTTTCCACATAGCATGTAGGTGTAGATGGCACCTCGCAAACTTCAGTTATAGGAACCCAAAGTAACTCCAGGCATTGTGAAGCATCATGGCATGGAGAAAAGTCATCCCCATTGAGAGCCACTGTCCCTAGAAATCCACAGGGATGGACTGCAGAATTTTAAATCATATTCACAAGTGGTTTTAAATTCTGGCTCCCTTCTGCGCTAGGTTTTCATGGAATGCACCTGCTTTTGGCTATTAGCTCTCTGTGTGCATCTCTCCCTCTTGTAATGTAATGTTCTGTAGTGAAGGGAAGTGAGAAAGTGCTGGGGTGAAAGGATGCATGTTACATAGCCTTTGGAGAGAGAGCCTTCCCATGTAAACTTCTGTCATCTGTTTTATGGGTGGCTTTAGATTACATTTATTGAGTCTCTACTCTCTTTAAATTTCCTACTCCAGATATTTCATACACGTGCATACGTATCTCTATATTTATGGCTACAGATGTAGATAGACCATTTCCATCCTGAATTACCTGGATAAAGGGATTTCATTTCTGGTGTGTGACCTTTCCGTTCTGGTCACCCCATTCAGGGCTTATCACTCCAGTCCCAAACTGCTTGTCCCCCTTGCCATCTCTGTGATCACTCACTCTGCAATCCTCAAGCTTGAGTCATATCACCCCTATCTCCTGTGTATCATATGCAGGATCCTAAGCAGTCTTATCTTTCTGGCATGACTCAGACTCCTGATAAAGTTCCATTTCTAGTCGCCTCATTTAGGAAACTCATCTTCCTCTTTTATCTCACATTAGCATGGAACACTGGTCCATATGCTACTCAGCTGGCCTTGCTTTTTAAATCTTAGTTATAATAAAAATGTACTGGATCTTTTTTTGGCCATGTTGCCAAGGTGAGGAGATGGGGTTCATCAGGTTATGGTTAGATTGGACCATTACTAAAACAAATATGGAATAATAGTGACAAATAAGTAGAATTAAATTTTTCTTGTATGGAAGTCAAGATACTTGTACAGTAATGCTGCAATTTCATCAGTTCCTCAGATTTTCTCCATACTGTTGCTCTGCTAGTCCTATGGAATAGATTCAAGATTAGTTTCCTGTCACAGATATCTATTCCTCTCTTGCAGCTTTACACATCAGTTTTAGGCAGAGATGTAAAAAGTGAGCAGCAGAAAGGGAGGGCTTGCTAATGGAATACTTTCTTTTCCCTCTGGAATTGCTTAAAATTGTTTTGTTTGAATTTTTTCACCTACCCTTGAAGGATATGTGGCTGACCACACAGAGGTTGCGTTAATAAGAAAGAAGAGGAACCAGGTCTGGTGGGTCAGGCTACCAATACCTCTATACTTCAGAGGCTCTTGAAAGGGTTTTGCATCACTGATGTTACTATATAAGAAATAGCCCTTCACTGAGATGTTTCATATTCTCTAAAACAAAGAAACCTTGTTATGTAAATACTGAATTATGACTCTTAGCATTTATTCCTTGCTCTTAAGCACCCAGTTGGGGGAGTTGTCTTTGTCATAGGGAATGACATAGTTACCTACCATGTTCCTCTGAAAAGCAAGAGGCATGGTCAATCCATCTAGTTGAGTTTATTTTTTTCTCTTGTGGTCAATCTGAAGTGGCTAACTCACTCGGAGTTTCTGCTCACAGCTGGAGTTTATCATGGAAGCCTTGTGGGGACACTTTCTTTGGCACATGATTAAAATATTCAGTGAATGATGACGCTTCCAACCATCTGTTACAGTAAGAGACATATTGCCATTAGGCACCATTCTAATACTCATCCTCATACTTATCCCACTATTCTTACCTCTTTCTGAAGCCTTTCTGAAAGTCCTTTTTTGTATTGTCTCTTTACTTGTACTGTCCTGGCTACCTCGATGTCCTGAAGTGATTCACAACATTTAAGGCAATTTCTGTCAAATACAAACATTAGAGCCTATCCTCATCCACCTTACTCACCAGATATGGCACCACTTGACCTTTGGCTCTTCTCAAAGTGAAAACAGCCATGAAAGGTGAACATTTTCAACTGACTTAGGATATTAAGGTATCCAGGACCTCACAGCTGAAGATGCTTGGGAAGCAGGACTGTTGGAACTGCTTCCTAAAGGAGCAAGAATGTTGGGATACATGTGCCTACTGCAAAGGGAAGGTTTTTTGAGTGCATGTCTTACTGTAATATAGCTTCAAATAATGAATTAAGCATTCATTTTTTCAAGTGTACCTTACACAAAACTCTTTAGTCATTTGACATGAAAAGAAAAGTGTGGTACACAGGGCAATCAAATTGTGAGCCCAATGGTTTGACCTTGCTCAAGGAAATTCTGTTCTGCTCTGCCTTAACCAGTTCCTGGCTTCGGCCTTTACCACAGTGCCTTCAAGTCTCCATTTCCTTCTGTAAAACGAGACCAGTCATCCACAGCCTAGCTCTCACATGTCCTCCCTCAAAGATACACTGAATGCTGACTATGGCAGGACAGAGCTGTTATAAGCCTTAAATAAAATATTCTACAAGAACTCATTTGTAAATTCCACTTGATAATATATAGCTGGTGTTAATTTGTTATTGTTTAGATATTGATCTGGTTTTATTTTTTAATTTGATGATGATGATGATGATGATGATTTTGCATTTTAGGAAAGGGTCTCCAGGGTGTTCAGGGTCTTACTACTAGATCTAACTGATAGTGATCCTCCTGTGTTCAGCCTCCCAAGAGCTGGGATTACGGGTGTGCTCCACCATACCTAGTTTCAATTGCCATCTCAGCACAACCCAGGGACAGGGCCAGCACAGCAGGTGGGGGGATCAAATCCCTGGCCCTTGAGCCTGCTTGCAGGTGCTTTAATTCGCTGAGCTATTTGGCTGACCTTTAATCCCATTTTAGTCATAGTTGGCATCGAATAACTTTTTCCATAAATTTTTAGTGGCGAACTGTTATGTCAAAAAGAATTTGGTTCTGCTGTGTGATATTGTAACTACATGGTATCCATGAAGACTAATTAAGGAGGGTCCTGGAAACTCAGCCAGATAAACTACAGTTTGTATTCAGTCCCCCTGCTTGCCTGGAAATTTGCCACACCATTTCGGGTTCTTTCATTCCAACTTCAAACTCTGAATAAGTAAGTTTTAAACCTTATTCTCTATCCCTTCCTATGATGGCAAGATCCTGAAGTCTTTCAGATATGTGTGATTAAGTGTACTGGGGGCATCTTCACTCTAAGACACCTCACATGAGGAATTGCTATTGAAACAAAAGAGTCTTACTTACTTACTTCGGTTTAATGAAAATTTTATCCATTGTCTTTTTCCTAATTAGAAATAGTTTGCATCAAGGTTTTCTTACAGGGCATGCAGTAACTAATTAGAATATTTTTAATAATACAGATCTGTCTTTCATGCCCAGAAGGCCACAGAGCTCTGTAAGACAGAAATAATTCTCTGGCCTATGTTTTCTAAGAAAAGATCATATTTGTCCAAGAGAAAATGGTTTAATAAATGGTTTAATGTGGGCATTGATAGGTTTTCATGCACATAGGGAGTGAGTTGCAGGGGAGGGTTCCAGGAAGAAATCAGTAAGGTATGGACCAGGGAAAACCCTGCGGGTGATGGGATAAAAATAAGCCGAATGATTGTGAAGTTTTGTTTTTTATTTCAATGAAACAGACTAAATCCTTGCAAACATGAGCACATACCCATCACCATACCTAGCGAAGTCATGCTGGTGACATGGAGAACTTGGCTATTAATCATCAAAAGGCATCACAGCCACTTCTAAGAAAATAAAAGATGGCAAACAAGTGAGCTTGCAACCCTTGTGTCCTTATCATCCTTTTTTTTTTTTTTTTTTTTTTTTGTATTATGGCCAGCTTAGCCTGCCCTAGGGGTGGGGCTGGCACAGCATGGGTGCTGGGGATTGAACTGAGGTCCCTGTTGTTTAAGCTTTCCTAAGCAGGCGCTTTAGACCTCTGAACCATCTTGCCGGCCCCGTGTCCTTATGATACTTTAATGTGCAGCGGGGCTTCCGTGAAAATTATTTCATGATTCCTCCTTGGGGCCAAATGAGGGAGAATAGCAGTCCTAGGGCTTCTACTCAGGTCAGTCAAGAATAACATCTCCCCTTCAATATGCTCTCTCCTCAGCATAAATTCCTGTTTTATCACTAAGTAGCCATTTCGCTTTTCACCAACATATAAACCTTTACCCCTGCCCCTCACGGCCACAAAGGAGGTCACATACTTAAAGAATGGCTCAAGTAGTTTGAGGTTAGAACTGAGGTAAGGCTAAAGTATATGGAAGAAATCTGAATTGGCAGAAATACAGTATTATTTTTTGGATAATGTGTTATTTATTTATATAACTCGTAGGTCAGAATTATATGGGATAGGTCAATGGAGTAAGCACCTACTTAAGCAAGCATAGGGACAGGGATCAATCCCCAGCACCACATGCTGAGCTGGGCCAGCCCCACCACCAGCTGGCTACCTAGACCAGGCACAGTGGTGCACGCCTGTAATCCCAGTGCTGGGGAGGCTAAAAACAGGAAGATTACTATGAGTCTGCGCTGCATAGAGAGACCCTGCACCAAATGTACTAAAGAAAAATAATCATATGTGTTTATGGTACACAATATAAATAATGTTTTTACATATATATATATATATATATATATATATGACAAAATCAAGCTAATTAGTATCTGCATTATCTTATATACGGTCTTTTAGACATTCAGATATAGGTTGAAGAGAGTGTTTTAGGCATTGAGTCCCCACACTTGAACAAATATCACAATCACCTGTAGTATTAGTTAAAATACAGATTGTAGGGTCCCACCCCCTTTGTAAGTGAGGCTTGCGGGTTTACATTTCTGCGTATCACTGGATGATGCTCATATGGTCCATGTGGAGACTAATTTGAGAACCATCTTTTAAGGATAGACTGAAGCCAAAACAAGTAAATATCCTCTTTGGCAAAGCTTGGAGAAAGCAAGCAGAGCGAGCCAGTGCCCTGCAGCCCCAAGGTTGGCCCAGTTTGCTCTGAGCAAGGGTGGTGCCCAGGCGGTCTTGTGGGTGCACGGACTGCAGAGCTTCCTGTCTAGGCAAACCTCGCTCCCCTGGCTGAGCTGTGGTGCTGTTCTTTCCTCCTTAGCTTATTTTCCCTTCTTTTGTCCATTTGTTAAAGTGCTTCTTGTCAAGGTCCAGCTAAATGCCAGAGACTGTTGCTGGTTCTCATAAGCACAATGAGCTGTGCCATCAGTGAGCTCCGATAGCCCCTTGCTTATGTCCACATGACAGGTATGACATTTGTCTAAGCCATAGAGCTAAATCCTTTGCAGTTTCCCTTGGAAGTGTTGGGTCAACAGTCCAGGAGGGCAGGAATAGGGTGAGGTTTGATACTTCTTGGAATTCAGTGAGTGTGTGGCACAAAATAGGCACCTTGCAAATGTGTCTTACATAAAAAAAAAAAAAAAATGAGTATTTTCCCATTTTCCACACTGCAGCATTCTCTATGTGAATAACGACTAGTGGGATGGTTGTGGTGATGAAAGCAAAGCTGTCTGTAGGTGACAGGAGGCCAGAGAAGGAGGCCTTTGTGAACACTGCGAGGTCCTCCTCGCATGAAGGAGGATCTGCAGGTCTCAAAGCAATTTCCTGCTCAGGCTCAGATAGCTTGTGGATCTACCCAAAACGCACACCTGAAGGCTGCAACAAATGCCAGTGAATCTGAGAGGCTTGGTGTCCTGTCTCACTCTTGAGATTTCTAGCTGCTGCATGGCCTTTGACTGTTTGATGAGTTGTGGTTTTCTTGAACTTACCCTCTAACTTCCCTACTAGATGTCTATACGTATGAATAAAAAAGGCAGTGAAGCATACATTTCACCTGGCAACTTTAGTTTGTGGTGCCCAGATCAATGGCATCTCCCTAGCAACTGGAGACATTTAGACAAATAGAAGTTTAACTTAATTACAGTTTAGAATTAAGTGTTGGTTAATGAAACCTCTTCTTTCCTCTTTATTTCCTTGATGCTCATGTTTTCTAAACTAAAAGATCAGGATATATAGTTTGATATAAGACAGGATACTTAAAGTCACATTAGTCCTGTTAGATACATTAATTTTCCACATATTTTTAGATTTCAAAAATCATTATTCTTTAACTGGTGATTCATTCCTTAGGTCATGACTATTTTTGTTTCATTCAGAAAATTGTAGAGAGCACTTTCTGTGGTCCAGGAACTGTGCCAATCACCAAGGAAGTAACATTGGACAATATACAGTGGTGTTTGGGAGAAAACCAAGGATTGATAAGAGAAATATATTTGAAAACACATATGACTGTGAAGCAGGTTGCACACAACGAAGAAGGGACTCATCAGTACCGGAGAGGCGCGCCCACGGAGGGGTGGTGGCTGTTTTGTTTGGGTGCCTCTGGAAAGCTGATGCAGATGGGAAATGTCTTTCACGATGCGTAGGAGTTCATCAGAGGAGGGAACTTGGAAAACAATGGCAGTTCCGGTTGTGGAAATAGCAGATGCAGAGGCATGGAGAAATGGTACAGAATGGCAGCATCAAGGGGCGACAAGCCATTGGTAGCTCCAGAATGTAGATCCCGCGCAGGTGGGCGATAGTCACCAAAGGTGGCTGAGGAGATAAGATCACTTTTCTGAAAGATATCGTAAGGGCCAGGAAAGTGAACTTTATACACAAAAAGGACTTTCTCCAATGTATCATTTTGGAAATACGTGAATAGTCAATATTTTTTTCTCAAGGAACATACTTTTCTATCATTTGTTTCCTCTATAATGCATTGGAATTTCTTTCTCACAGTCTGTAATAGAGTGGAAGAATGTTCTTTACGTGAGACATCATTGAGAAGAGCCAGGGTTGCATGTTGCCCTTATCAAAGAAAATACATTTCTTTCAGAACCA
Organism: Capromys pilorides; assembly: GCA_004027915.1. Taxonomy (NCBI): domain Eukaryota; kingdom Metazoa; phylum Chordata; class Mammalia; order Rodentia; family Capromyidae; genus Capromys; species Capromys pilorides. The sequence goes on along the minus strand of PVKN010026651.1, from coordinate 2,803 downwards.
ACTTCCTTCCCAGAAAACAAGTAGTGAGAAAAATAACAAGTGTAATGCATACCCCAGAATAATTATGCTAGTTTAAGAACTAGTCTATGAAAAAATTCAAAAGTGAAAACAGGGAAATGGAACTGCAATGTGATTTTCATAACATACAGAACTCAGAATACTTATGTGTCAAGGAGAAAACAAGGTCATTTCTGAATTAGTAATTAAAACTGTTGTTCATTAAGCAGAAGTGGACCAATAATGAAGCTGAGGACAAGATGGGAGGGCCAGCTCCTCCTTCCACACAGGGGACCCCATGTCCTTTAGTCCCGCTGTTTATTACAGTTGCTTACTACTGTGTAGGGGGCTGCAGTTTGGGCTTTTGAGATCAGTGCACTTCTCAGAGGGGGGAGAGGTGACATAGTTTGCTGGGTCACAGAAATAAAAATTGCACTGTCTGGGGCACAATCAGCTACATTGAATGGACCACGCAAAAGCATACTGATAGGAGAGCTGAGATAACTGTTTTGGGTAGGAGTAGGGTGTCACAAAAGCCCTTAGCTTGAATATCCTGGGTTTTTTAAAAAAATTATTTATTTTAAAAAAAATTTATTGATACGGGGTGTCCTTATGCAGCTCAGATTCATAGTGATCTTCTTGTCTCAGCCTCTCCAGCGCTGGGATTACAGGTTTATGCCACCATGCCTGGGCTCAGTGGCTGGCTTAGTGTACCTAGGGGCAGTGCTTGTACTGCATGTGGTACTGGAGATTGAACCAGGACCCTTGCGCTTGCCAGGCAGGCTTTTAGACCACAGAGCTATCTCCCAAGCCCTAGTTGGTTTTTAATCTCAAAATTCTAATTCCCCTTTCTCTTTGCTCAAAAAAATCTCTTGTACCCATTCATAGATACAATGATGTGAAGTAATTTCAAAAGTGAGTCTGGTGATGTAGGTGATAATCCATTTTGGAGATCAATCAATGTGGATTTGATATAATTTCTGTGGGCCTTCTAACCACATGTTGCAATTTTAGTTCTTATTTGGTTTTATTTATTTATTTATTTATTTATTTATTGTATTTTTGGGACAGGGTCTCACTATGTTGTTTAGGTTGGCCTTGGGCTCACTTTTGTAGCCCAGGTTGGTCTTGAACTCTCACTGATCCTCCTGCCTCAGCCTTCATATATGGTTCTTACTCAATTGATAGTCTAATCGCAAAGAGAAATTATTCTACTTCATTCAAGCTTTATTTTTCTCTATTATTTTTCAGTTGCTCCTTTCTGATGCCATTGATCATTCTTTGCATTTCTTCTAAGTTTTAGAAAACTGGACAGAATCATGAATGAAATCATCTCTCTCAAAACAATTATAATTTATTTAGCAGATGCTTATCTACTTAACAGGAAAAGAAAATCAGCAATAGCTAACATTTGGATGTTATATGCAACAATTATTTTTCTGGTAAAAAGGAAAATGCTGTGACATGAGAATTTATATTACAAAGAGGTGCAAAATATTCGAAGTGCTTTTTATTTATCCAAAAGCATGAATAGCTGAGATGTGATATAGATCTAGGAAGATGCCCTCCTCACACATATAGGTACCGTGGTGGCTTGGCTTTCTTTACAAAATGAACAAAAGCAATGGGGAAATTAACCAAAAAAAAAAAAAATCAAGCTTTCTTTTACAATTACCGTATTTTTGAGGTCACTGGTTAGAGTTTAGATGGTAAGCCATTTCATTGCGTGGCCTTGTTTGTTTTCTGTCTCATATGTGGGACTATTTTATCATGATATAATAAAAATAACAGTAGTAGTATATTGTGTCATGTCAGAAGCTTTGTGGGCATGATATCAGGGGGCTTTAGTTGGTATGAAACTGAAATATGTCATTTGTGAGAAGTGTGAGTCTTCCCCAAGCAGCCTCGTCCTGCTGGTCCTTTCCGGCTCTTCTGTGACATGCAGTTATCTTTCTGTCCTGCTCGTGTCATGAACAAGATGTGATGATCCAGTTTATACTTTGAGTCCTATAAAATAATAACTTACTTTTATTCAGAAATATTAATCTGTTCTTCTTGTGCTCATCTACTTGGTTTGCTTGATTACTTACAAACTTATTTGTTTATTTTCTAGAGAGTCAGCTAATTTGATCCAATCTCTATCATGTAATATGATATATGTATATCTGAAACACATATGTTTATATATGTATTTGTGTATTTTTTCTGAATGTCTATAATTAAGTGTCAAACTCTGTTCCCCAGATTGATATAAATTCCAGGTGAGCTTTCACTCTTTGATTATGAGCTATTAAGGAGAAATTGAAAAACTGACGTATACTTTTTCTCAGTTTTTCCTGAATATCTGCTGCTATGAGCACTCAGCATCTTGACAAGTCCCTGGGTTTCTTAAATTAGAAATGCATTAAAATTTTAAATCTTACCTTGGCTGTTTTCAAAATATTGGATGAATTTAAATCCCTTTCCAGTTCTGACTGAAATAAACGAGTAGATTGGAGCCAGAGGGATAAATTTGGTGCAGCATCTTCTGCTTCATTGAAAAATATGTCACGTGTGCTAAGATTCACAGCCTCGTTAAGGCCCTGGGGTTGTGCATCTCGGTTTCATCCCCGAACAATCAGCATTATCAGTCAGCATGAGGGATGGTAAATGACAAAGTATCTGAGACACGCTGATTCTGTCATCTTCATGTATTTAGGTGGCAAATTACTGAAAGTGTTTCCAGAACTTTGTCAAGTAAAATAATTAGCTTTATGAAACTGAACTTACAAAGTCATTATTAAATTCAGACATGGTTCATCAAGGA
>PVKN010026650.1:0-13757 GCA_004027915.1 Capromys pilorides | reverse complement strand
ATTTATAGGGGTTGGGGATGCAGAAAATGCAAGGTCCTGAGAATGATTCCCAGTATCACCCAAAATTTATTTATTTATTTATTTTCTTCTTTTGAGTCCTTATATTAGGGAGATTATACGATATTGGCATACGTTGGTCTGGCTTATTTCACTAATGAGTATATGTTCAAGATACATCCATTTATATATAAAGTCTTCTAGTCTATCATTCCATATAGCTGAGTAATATTCCATTTTGCAAAAATACCACATCTTTTTCAACCATTCTTCAGATGATGGGCATTTGGTTGTTTCCAAGATTTGGCTATCACAAATTGTGCTGCTATGAACATAGGTGCACAAATATCACTATGGTATGATGTTTTCAGTTCTTCTGGGAAAATTCCCAGTAGGGGAATAGCTGGATTGAAGGAGATTTCTAGTTCTAGTTTTTTAAGGAGTTTCCACACTGCTTTCCATAATGGTTGCACCAGTCTACATTTCCACCAGCAGTGGAGAAGGGCTCCTTTTTCCCCACAGCCTCTCCAACACTTGTTGTTGGTTGATTTCTTTATAGTAGTCATTCTTTCTGGGGTGAGATGGTATCTAAGTGTTGTTTTGATTTGCATTTCATGAATGTCTAGTGATATGGAGCATTTCTTCATGTATTTATAGGCTTGTTGAATTTCTTTCTCGGAGAAGTGTGTGTTCATCTCAGATGCCCATTTCTGGATTAGATCTTTGAATTTTGGGACCCTAATGGTTTTTAGTTCTTTATAAATTCTAGAAAGAAGACCTTTGTCTGAATATTTATTAGTTAAAATCTTTTCAAAATCTGTGAGTTGTCTTTTCCCTCTGTTGGTAATTTCTTTTGATGCACCAAAATTTCTCAGCCAGAAGAGGACCCATTTGTTGATCCTTTCAATTGTTAAATGTGCATTTTGATTTTTGTCCATGAACTTTTTGCCTACCCCGGTGTCTTCAAGGTTTTCTCCCATTTTCTTTTCCAGGAAATTTAATGTTTCTCTTTAGATATTTAGATCTTTAATCCATTTAGACTTTAGTTCAGTGCATGGTGATAGACTTGGGTCAAGGTTTAGTTTTCGACATGTAGAGAGCCAGTTTTTCCAGCACCATTTGTTAAAGAGGCTATCTTTCTTCCAGTAAACATGTTTGGCCCCTTTGTCGAAGACAAGTTGGCTGAGTGTGTTTGTATTTGCTTCTGCATCTTCTAATCTATTCCACTGATCCTCAGGTCTATTTTTTTGCCAATACCATGCTGATTTTATCACGGTAGCTCTGTAGTATAATTTTAGGTCAGGAATTGTAATACCTCCTGCCTTGTCTTTGTTGCCCAGGATTGTCTTTGCAATTCTAGGTCTTTTTTGGTTCCAAATAAATTTCAGGATTGATTTCTCTAGGTCTGTGAGGTACGTTGATGGTATTTTGATAGGAATTACATTAAATCTGTATAACAATTTAGGAAGTATAGCCATCTTGACAATGTTGGTTCTTCCTATCTAGGAGCAGGGAATATCTTTCCATTTTCTGAGGTCTTCTAGGTCTCTTTTTTCAGAGTACTGCAGTTTTCATTGAAAAGGTCTTTTACCTCCTTAGGCTAATTCCTAGGTATTTCATTTTCTTCAGTGTTATCATAAAAGGTAGTTTCTCTAACTTCTCTCAGTATGCTTGTTATCTGTGTAGATGAATGCTACTGACTTTTGTGTGTTGACTTTGTAACCTGCTATGCTACTGAATTTGTGTATTAATTCTAGTAGCTTCCTGGTGGAGTCTTTTGGGTCTTCCAAGTAGATTATCATGTCATCTGCAAATAGTGATAGTTTTACTTCTTCCTTATCTATTCTTATTCCTTTTATTTCTCTCTCTTGTCTAATGGCTGTAGCTAATGCTTCCAAAACTATGTTGAATAGGAGTGGTGATAGAGGACATCCTTGTCTTGTACCAGATTTGAGAGTAAAAGAATTCAGTTTTTCCCCATTTAGAATTATGTTAGCTGTTGGATTATTGCAGATGGCTTTTATCAGGCTGAGGTAGAGGCCCTCTATTCTGATTTTCTGTAAGACTTTGAACATGAATGAGTGTTGAACTTTGTCAAAGGACTTTTCTGCATCAATTGAGACAATCATGTGATTTTTGATTTTGGCTTTACTGATATAGTATATTGCATTTATAGATTTGTGTATATTGAACCATCCTTGCATCCCTGGGATGAATCCTACCTGGTCATGGTGTATAATCTTCTTGATGATTTGTTGTATTCTATTGGCGAGGATTTTATTGAGGATTTTTGCATCTATGTTCATGAGAGAAATTGGCCTGTAGTTCTATTTTTCAATTGTATCTCTCTCTCTGGTTTTGGTATCAGTGTAATACTTGCCTCTAGGAATGATTTTGGAAGGACTGCTTCCTTTTTGATTTCACTAAAGAGTTTGAGGAGTACTGGGATCATATCTTCTATAAATTTCTTGCAGAATTCAGTGGTGAATCAATCAGGTCCTGGACTCTTCTTTGTCAGCAGGCTTTTTGTTATATTTCATAGTTCACTGGCTGTTATTGGGTTAGAGTTCTTATATCTTCTTGATTCAGTTTTGGTAATTTGTACTTTTCTAGGAATCTGTCCATTTCTTCTGTGTCTTCAATTCTGTGAGAGTAAAGATCTCAAAGTAGCTATAAATGATCTTCTGAATCTCTGCTGGGTCTGTAGTAATTTCACCCTTTTCATTTCTTATTGCTTGAATTTGAGTCTTTTCTTTCCTCTTTTTGATGAGGTTAGCTAGGGGCTTATCAATTCTGTTCAATCTTTCAAAGAACCAGCTTTTTGATTCATTAATTCTTTGTATTGTTTTCTTCATCTCAATTAAATTAATCTCAGCTCTTATCTTTATAATTTCCTCCTGTCTTTGGGCTTTGGATTTCATTTCCTCTTCAGTTTCTAGTTGGTTTAGGCGCTGCATGAGAGTATTTATTTGTTCCCATCCTGTTTTCTTAATGTGTGAGTTCAAAGCTATAAATTTCCCTCTAAGAACTGCTTTCATTGCATCCCATAAATTCCGGTAGGTTGTGCTTGAATTTTCATTAAATTCTAGATATTGTTTAATTTCATCTGTAACCCACTGGTTGCTGAGAAGGGTGTTGTTTAATTTCCATGTATTTCTGGAGTTCTTATGGTTTCTTTGGCCATTTATTTCCAATTTCATTGCACTGTGGTCACATAATATATATGGGATAATTTCTGTTTTCTTCCATATACTTAAACATGACCTGTGGACTAATATGTGGTCTATTTTAGAAAATGTTCCATGTGCAGCTGAAAATAATGTGTATTCTGAAGAGGTTGGGTGGAACACTCTGTGTATGTCCACTAAGTCCAGTTGTTCCAAATTCTGTTTCAGTTCTGCTACTTCTTTGCTAATTTTTTGTCTGCCTGACCTTAAGGTCTCCTATTAAGATTGTAGTATTGGATATTAGATTTTTCATGTCCATTAAGGTTTGTCCTATATAACTTGCTGCTCCTGTGTTGGGTGCCTACATATTTATGAGTGTTACCTCTTCATCCTGAATTTTTCCCTTGACCAGTATGTAGTGGCCTTCTTCGTTATGTTTGGTCAATCTTGGTTTGAAGTTGAGACTGTCTGCAAACAGGATTGCTACCCCTGATTTTTTTTCAGGTGCTAGAGCATGTAGTATTGTTTTCCATCCTTTCATTTTTAGCCTATGAGTTTCTTTATGAGTTAAGTGTGTTTTTTGTATACAGCATATTGTTGGGTTTTCTTTCCTTATCTGTTCTGCTAGTCTACTTCTTTTAATTGGAGAATTGAGTCCATTTACATTGATAGTTATAATTGAAACGTATTGTCTTATTATTGAGATGACTTTTATTTACTACTGTTTACCACTTTTTCTCCTATGTTTAATTGGTCATCCCGTTTGTTTGGTGAGATCTTTCTGTTCGCATTTGTTGAGTTCAAGTCATTTTGGTCCCTCTCTGAAATATTTGTTAGTATTCTGTGTAATGTTGGCTTTGACATCATGAAATTCTTTAGTTGCTCCTTGTCGTGGAAGTATTTCACTTCTCCCTCGTAGTTCAACGAGAGTTTTGCCAGGTATAGCAGTCTGGGCTGAAATTTGTTTTCATGGAGGACTTGAAGCACTCTGCTCCACGCTCTTCTTGATTTCATGGTTTGTGAAGAGAAATTATTCTGATGGATTTTCCTTTAAATGTGATGTTTCTTTTCTCTAGCAGCTTTTAGTATGTTATTCTTCTGCTGGATTTCTGGGATCTTCATTATTATATGTCTTGATGTGTTTTTAGTTGGGTTGTTGTTATTTGTCGTTCTGTATGCTTCAGTTACCTGAATATCTGATTGTTTTCTCATATTTGGGAAGTTTTCTGCTATTACTTTTGCCCACATTCTTTTTACATCATTTGTATTGACTTTTTCTTTCTCATTAATTCTTATTAATCTCATGTTGTTCATTCTTGCATCATCTTGCAGGTGTTGAATTATTTTTTTCTGCATCCTGGTTGTTTTTAAGAGATCCTTTCTTGCCTTTCACTAGCTGTGAGTGCGTCTTCAAGATCTGAGATTCTATCTTCACTTTCACTCATACGGTTTTGCCAGCTTATGATTGAGATTTTATTTTCTTGTATATCTCTTTGATACTGTTTCAGGTGATCTATTTCTTTCTTATATTACTCAGTCATGGAATCCATCATTTTTCTATTCTCCTCTAATTTTTTATCAATGTCTTCTTTAATATTACCTAAGTCTTTCATTATAGTTATTCTTTCTTTTTCTATTTCAGAGGTTATTTCTGTTCTCGTTTCCTCTCTACCTTTCTGCAGTTGTTCTACTTTAGTTGCTATTAATTTAGAAATGACTTTTTCAAGTTCAGAAATTATTTCTGATCTCATTCCCTCTATGCTTTTCTGCAGCTGTTTTTTAACTTCAGTCTCTAGTACTTCAAAGATTTCTTTTTAATTTCAGAGCTTACCTCCAATCTGAGTTCCTCTATACCTTTCTGCATTTGTTTGTTTACTTCAGATGCTATAAATTCAGAGATTTCGGCTGTATGATTCCCAATTTCTTGTACGGTAGCGACTCCTGTATTTGTTTCAGGTGGGCTCAGGACCCAAGATTGCATTTTGCTCCTTGTCTGTATCACTCTGAGTAGCTGTGATCTTTGGTGCAGGACTGCGTGATCACGGGTTGTTCCTTCAGACTGGGCTTGTGGAACTGCTGAGCTGCTTGTAGGCCAGGGGAGGGAGATCTCACTCACCTGACGGGTCTGGCACTGGATAATTGGCTGCACTGGTGGCGGGCCACAGGAGGTCTCAAGTGGTGGGCCTGGCGCTGGCGGGCCTGACGCTGCCTGATGTTGGTAGGCTGCGCTGGCAGCGGTACATCTTTTCTCTTTTAAGATTTTTTACATTGGGTATTTTGTCACAGCGATAGAAAGCTGAGTTAGTCACATAGTACATGGTTCTGCTTTATACAGCACAACATTCTTGAAATGACAAAATCTGGGGCTGGTTAGATAGCTCAGCAGTCTAAAGCAACTGCTTAGGCAAGCTTAGGCAATCGCAGGGACCATGGTTCAATCCCTGGCACCACATGCTACGCCAGCCCCAGCCCCCAGGCAGGCTGAGCTGGCCATAATACAAATAAATAAAGTTAAAAAAAAAAAAAAAAAAAAAAAAAAAAAAAAAAAAAAAAAAAAAAAGAAATGAGAAAATCATAAAAACGGAGAACAGATCAAAGGTTGCCAGAAGTCAGAATGTAGGTCAGGGACAGCAGATAGGCAGGGCCATAAAAGTACAGGTGATCCTTGCAGAGAAGGGAACATCCTGCACCTTGACTCTCCATGTCATTATCTTAGCCATGTACACTACAGTTTTGCAAGATATTATCACAAGGGTAGGGAGAACTGGATAATGGTAGATAGGATTTCTCCTTATTATTTCTTACAATTGTATCTAAATCTACAATTATCTAGAAATAAGACTTCAGTTTTTAAAAGTTACAGATTAGTATTTAATGTTGTAGAAAAGTATCCATACCCATCCCCTTCAGGAAAATTAGCTAAGACATCCAACCTAAAGTTGCTGAAGGTTACGCTTAAAAAAAAAATCACATTTTAAAATCACATTTATAAAACCAGTCAACCAAACCACCAGGAAATAAGCACAAAGAAATGTTAATGGTGATTAACTGCAGTTTTAGGTAATTTTTATTTACTTCATTTTGCAGTCCATGGATTCTACATTTTCTACAAAATGTATATATACTTTAATAAAAATTAAAGTTTTAAAAGCTTATATGCATGGAATATCAATCTCTGTAGAGCTGGTCCTCTTCCAAGTAACACCAATAGGTTTTGTCAGTAGTTTTCTAAATGAAGAAACACGGAAGGCAGAAAAATAGAGGGGCAAAGCATACTGGGAACTATAACTCATGTTGCTCAAATAGGGTTGACACAGATTTAGATTATTCTTAAAGAAATCAGCCACGGGCCGGTGAGATGGTTCAGCAGGACAAAGCGCCTGCTTAGACAAGCTTAGGCAACGGCACCACATTCTGTGCCAGCCCCACTCCCAGAGCAGGCTGAGCCACCCATAATATATATTTAAAAAATAAAACAAAACAAAAACCAGCCACCCACTATTTTCTTGCTGAAATATAGCTACATTCTACAGCAAAACTCAAGATGGTACAATGCACAATCAGTCACAAGCAAGTGACTGGCTGGAAGGAAATGGCTGGAATCTACCTGAAATTGGGCAGTACCTACCAGAAACCACTGTATATGATAGATTTGGGGTAGGCTTACCTCTCACACACTTACTTGACCGCATTTCTATTTGTGAGTCAGACTCTAATGGATTAATTTTCTAAAGAAGGGTACAAGGAGGTTAGAAGTAAATCCACTGAACTACACTCACAGGCTGGGCAGGCTGAACCTAGGAAAGCCTTCCATGGCTATGAGGTCAAAGGTCAGGAAAACATATCTTTATGGAAATACATGGTCTTATCAAGTCCCTCGCAGCCAAGGCTATAGCTCAGTGGCACAGCGCCTGCCTGGGAAGTGCACAAGGTCCTGAGTTCGAGTCCCAGCACACCCGTCCCAAAAAAGGACCTTTTGAATCTATCAAGTCCCTTGACAAGGTAAATCCTGATGAAAGGTTACTATGAGATGCCTATAATCTAGAAATATTTGTGTTATATTCTAAATAAAATATTAGGTATCATCCAAACATAACAAATAATTATACTCTAAACATAAATTCATATGCTATAGTTGCGATACATACATATACATACATTTTAGGTACAGCTGAAAACATACAGATGTGTAAAGGTTAATATATTTCTTGGTCTTAATCTAAGCAAGAATATATTTTATTCTTTCAATAAAATAGCCTATCTTAAAAGAACTATTTAACTTTTTTTTTTTGTACCAGGGATTAAACTCAGGACCTTGCATTTGCCAGGCATGCACTCACTTATGCCATTGAGCTATCTCCCCAGCCCAAGAACTCTAGTTTAAAAGGCTATATTTTTAAAGAATAGTCCCAAAACAACTAGAGCTCAGAAAGTTATTAATTTACTAACTAGAATAACAACAGAGAAAAGGGAAGATGGAAAAATGGAATAAAAACCAACATGTTAACCAGGTATATACCTATAATACTAGCTACCCAGGAGTCTGAAGCAGGAGGATACTAGGCAACTTGGTCAAATACTGTGTCCCTCCCCATGCCCAAAAAAGGGGCTGTAATGTAGCTCAGTGGTAGTATCCTGGGCTCAGTCCCTAGTTACTGCCAAAAGAATAATAATAACAACAATAACAACAACAACAACAATGCTTTCATAAAGTTACTCTGATCTAGGAATAAGCAAAGAGCCCTCATCCTGTTTTCTAATGAGGTATGTGTGTGTGTGTGTCTGTGTGTGTGTTCAGTTTCTTATGCAATAACTGTTAGTAACCTTTTCATTAATTATATATAAAAGGAAAGAAGAGCATAAGTACATGAGAATTAGAGACTTTCCTTGCTTGCTGTCCTAAGAAGTGAACAGTGGAGAAGGTAGAGAGGAACTGCGGGTGGAGCTGCCTATAGCCATGGTGATGAAGCTAACGTATGCATGCTTCAGAGGGCTGTTTGTATCATGGAAAGCTCTAGCAGGTTTGCTATCACTGCCCCAGGCTGTAGCCTCCAAACACCACTGGACTGAAGTATCCAGAAAACTGATTATAAACCATCTACATCTTGATATATAAATTGGGTTGGGCATTCCTGGAAGCTATTTGTCTGCTGAATCCATTCCATGAATGGGAGCATTCCCAGAACATATTTAGAGTTCTTTCCCTAAATTTCTGTTCTTATGATTAATTTCCAGTAAGTCAACAACCATAAAATGTGGAACACTTCCCCCTCCAAATCTGTACTACTGTCCCAAGCCTTTTGGAATTATGCTTCTGACTCATTTTGTACTAAACTTTGTTCAAAAGAAAGTTCTACACTTAGCCCCATTTTCCAGTAGGCCCCAGCATGGACAGCTGGTTCAGAGCAATGGGGCAGTGTTTTCCAGAAGCTTTCTTGTGTATCCTGCTTGTGGTTGCCTGAGTTCAGTTTATCACTCAGCAACTGCTTGGTAATCCTCTGTCATCCCCGCCCTACAAATGTTCGTATCAGCAGAGCTGGGTCGCAACAAGTCAGCAGAATTCAGCCAGTCCACACCTCTGGGGCTGAGGGAACTCAAGGATGAAGCAACTACCGAAGAATAAAATTGTAGAGCAAAAAGACTGAGCAAAGCATGAGGATTGTTCTCTCTCCAAGTTGGAGAATATGGAAGAGGGATGGGTCAGGAGGAAGAGGGCAAGGATTAAAACAGAAAGACCACCATGAAAACTGGAGCATGAAGGCACACCCCACACCAAATAACTGGGAACATCAGATTCTATGAAACAAGTGTGGTCTGTTTTTTTGAAAGTTTTTGTGCTTCTTGCTTGCTTTAGTTTACATATTCATAACTTCTTAATTTTTAGGTTTTAGAGAGGTAATTTAACAAATAACCTCTTAGTTCCACCAAAAAAGAATCACTAATGTTTGAAAAACAAAAGCATTCATTCTAATTTTAGTACCTCTTTACAACTCTGGTAGGTGACATGTGACAGACTCTGTGACACATCTCAATAATTTTAATAAACAAGTGTTTATTAAAACTTAGAGGAAACATGAGGTTTATTCCTGAAATAGCTCTCCAGTTACTTCACATACTGTGGCTGGATTTGGCCCCACATAGGTCTACATTACGAGCTGCCAAAGGTTACAGAATTTTGTGTAGGAAAAAAAATATCTTAAAACATGGATTCATGGAGTACGTAAGTGAGAGAATGCTGAGGCTCAGGGGATTGATGATGCAAGGAACAGTTCTATCAAAGTAACCCTTTGCCTTGTGGTCTTATATTACTAGCTTCAATTCAGCTCGCAGAATCCATAATTTCACATAGCCATTATCGAAAATGGTTATCACTACACAGGCAGTATAGAGATACCCTGATACAATTAAAGGCAACACAATCATTTTGTCTAATAAGAAAGCAACTCTGAAGTGAACATTAACAGCTAAAGATAAAAGTAAGCCAAGTTCAGGATCACAAGCCTTTCTACATGATTAGAGCTATTACTTATTCTTGGCTTCACATGCTTCTGGATTGAATGGGAACAGACAAGTTGACACTGTTGTTAATGTCTCAATTAACTCTTGGGCTGGCTCTCTTTCTCCTCTAAACACTGTAAGACTTAAATCCTAAACTGGTGTGTCTCTAACATACTCCAGTAGCACCAGTCACACACTAGCACTTCCCTGTGGGGATAATGGGACACAATTGCAGGCCTGCTAGTGTTGTCAATTAGCCACCTCTAGAGAAAATTTTCTTTCTAGTTCTTCAGAATTTTCTCTGATTATTGTGATTCAGGATATGATCCAAATTTCAAGTACCAAAAAATATTTGGAAAGGATTCTAGTTTACTCTGGCTTTTCACCTCCCAAGATACATTCTGCTGATAAAACTATGCCCTATCAAAACCTGTACCACGAACTTAGTTTTTTGGGATATGCTGGGTTTAACTATGTATAACAGGTTTCGGTACTGCAGGATGTGTGAGGGGCTTCAGCCTGCTGGGACAGATCCTGAAGCACCTAGAGGAAACAGGACACTGAGTATTTTCCAAATGCATTCAAGCACAGATCCCTTTTAAGTGTAAGATTGAACTGGTGTTCTAGTCTCTCAAATTCCCTAGAGGTGTGCCTGAGGATAGGTACACATTTACCTTCTTCCTCTTTCTTCTAAATATCTTTTCTTAGTGCCCTATCTCTGATTTCCACTTCCTGCTTAAAATTTCCCGTTCCCTTTGCAAAACAAAGTATTTTCTTTCCCAGCTTACAAAACATACCTGAGGTCATTCATTCCACAACTCCTAACTTTTCCAAGCAATCTGGACATTCCCCAAGTTCCTCAAAGTCAACATCGCTACTTTTAGTTTGAACGTTTTTTAAAAATTTGAATTACTAACAGGAATCCACGAATGAGTCCATAAACCCTGAAATCATGCAAATAACACACAAAATGTCATATGTGATTACATTTATCTGGAGGATAACAACTTTCTCAAAGGGATCTATCAACCTTCAACTGGCAAATCATAGCAAAAAGAGTATTAAAAATAGAGTTTAAGCTAAGCATTAACAGAACAGAGGAGAAAAACAGGAAAGTATTTGACCTTTGATAAAGTAATACATACAACCAGTATACAAATTTGAGGAATATTTTTAAAAGTAAGGGGTCATCTTAGGGAGGGGGGAAAGAAAGAGATTTACGTTTAACCAAAAAAAAAAAAAAATACTAGAATAGGGAAGCAGGGTTTAGTCAGTATGACAGAATGAAACAGGGCTGTCACCATTAAAATATTGATTTTACCCAAATCTCCTACATTTGGTCCATTAATGCATGTAGAGTAGAATCACAACATTGATTGTAAGATAAAAAAGGCACCAGGCTGGGCGTGGTAGCACACACCTGTAATCCTAGCACTTGGGAGGCTGAGGCAGGAGGATTAGTGCAAATTTGAGACCAGCCTGGGCTACAAAAGTGAGCTGAAGGTCAGCCTGAACTACACAGTGAGACAAAGGCACCATGCCATTTATCACTAGTCAACTCCCTGTACCCAAGTGTAAAAAGCTCCCTCAGACAATACTTCTTTAAAACAAAAGAACAGGTTTTAGCCTAGGAATGGGAGACCTAAGAAACCAGAGTCTACAGAGTTTCTCCTTTCTTTGCTCTGTTCTTTCATCAAGTACTTTAAAATTTACATAAACAAACTGCTTCCCCACCCCAGAAAAATTTTTACAAGAGGATGAACATCAAATAGTAAGCTATAGAAACAACAAAAAAATATGCAAATGGTCTCAATGAAATGGCAAACGGGTCCTCGGTACCAGCTGGATTTTTGAAAGACAAAAAAACGATGGTCCTAAGTTGTACGAAATAATGACTATGCTTGGGAAATAAGTTCAACATAACAGCCCTAGATTTTTCTGTATCATTAGTTAAATTTACATTAACTTGAACAGTAGAAAGGTAATAATTACAATGAAAAGTATTTTTTTTTTACCTTTTTTCTTTAGAAATACTTCCAGTCGCCTGAAAAATCAACTTGCATTCCACGCTGCTATAAGAGCACTATTATCCTCACAGCTCTCATAAACCCAACAGAAATAAGCTGAATGTTTTTGCCTCGCAGACCTGTGGCCTGATGACAAGGGTTTGCAAAACCCAGCCACTCTGAGGAGGGGAAGCGCAAAGGGGAGAAGTCACATCTTGCAGGGCAGGGAACCTCTCCCTGGTGTAACATTAAAATATCAGAAGGATAAATTAATAATGCTGTTTGGAGGATCAACATGAAAATACCATGGATTCTAAGTTTCTGTACCCAAATCGCACAGTTTTCCTGACACTGTCAGACAACACACGTGCTGAAAAGTCTTTGTAAGAACATGAAAGGAGAGCTGCCCCACAGAACTCCCCTCGACATAGTGCTCCTCGTCCCACAGCTTAGGGGCTGGGGGCACCCATGTTTGGAAAGAATAGGAGCCCTGCCAAATTCAACTAAGCCCGATTTGGGCCCAAGTGGGCAGGCCCGTTACTGGTGGTCCCGCCTTTGCCCACCACCAAATCAGTTTCTGAGGCATATTCTACCCACAGGCCCCAGGGGTACAAAAGACTGTTTCCACCTCAGCATCAATTTTGCCTTTGCCTCTTTGTAAACACATCATTTAAGCTAAAAACCTCAAGCTGTCCTTTGAATTTCACTAATTTTTCAACACTCATTGGGGGTACTGAAATAATAAACAGGAGGTGCATAAAAGCAAACAACTTTCTGCTATCTCCCTTCTCACCACTGCAATAGTTTTAGGAAGTCAAAGTTAACAGAAACACAAGACAGAAGACGAAGAAAGAATACAACAAAGGAAAACGTACTTACTTTTCTGCCTCATGCCAATTATTTAATTTTCCTTAAGCCCAGTTAACCTTCTGACACAAGCCATTTTCACGTCAAAAAAACCTCATCTATTTAAAAGAAAGTAAGATCTAAAATATCTAAACACCCTATTTCACAATCAACATCTTTTGATAAACTGGGAAATAAAAGAACATTTTGTTATTATAATGTGTAATCCTCCCTTCTAAGAAAACACTTGTACCAAATTCAGCTAACACAGTCCATTAATATCAAGATCCTTCTTTCTTAGTGGCTAACACTGACTGAGGACTTGAACTTTGAAGTGAACACGCAACAATAATACTCCTAATACCGAGCTGCTCATGCTGCCCACTAAATTAAACATTCCTAAGCATATTTCCATCTCTTTGTGGGCACCCTAGAAAAATACCCTCTCTAAATTCTAATGGTACTGAGACTGAGATGAAAGACCAGAGAGCAATGAATGCACAAAGAGCCCTTCTTCTATCCTCTCAGTGACTACCAGCACCAACCATATTCAGGCCCCTCCCAACCAATGGCTTGGCAGAGACTAAAACCACAACAAATGTGCAACGCAGGCCCCAGCTGTGGCACACAAGTGCCAGAAGCAAAATGCAGGTCATTCTCTTTGATATGCACAGTTGGTTAGGCAGGTGGGAGAATCCATGACCTGATTATCTGAGGAACATACACCTTTCCACACACAGGCACTCAAGCTTCCACCACACACTTCTGATCCAGAAAACCACCAGTGCTCACAAGAACCGCTTCTTATGTAGTAACTGGAGGTGAACTTAAGACACCTCCAGTCTTACTATTAAAAAGAAAAACAAAAAGTATAGACTGTGGCTATATAACATGGATGAATCTCAGAAATGTGCCAGGGAAAAAAAAACTAAGTTTTTTAAAAACTATTAAAAAAAAACTAAGTTTCTGAAAGGAAAGTTTCTATTGCCAAATCATGGGAAGAGGAAGGCAGAAGGGAGAGTGATGGCCCATAAAGAAAAAGCTGAGGAGATGTGACTGCAGAGGCCTGATAATGCTCTAACAAATGGCCTACATGTACTCTTTGTTCATAAGGCTGCACAAAGAACCTCCATTTCTAAACTTCTCTTCAAATCAAATTTATGAGGTATAATTTACATAACAAAAATGCACCAATTTTAAATGAATTTTGTTAAAAGTACATATAGCAATACAACTACAACCC
>PVKN010026649.1:0-13760 GCA_004027915.1 Capromys pilorides | reverse complement strand
ACGTGTCTGTTGAATGTTATTTGGAGGGGGGGGGGTAAATTTTACCCAGAAAAAGTCAAGGAATGGGTCCCAGGGGAGATGGCAGTTACATTGAGACTTAAATGATAATGAAACATGCATGTGTTTATATGTATTTGGCTGCAAAGCAACCACCACAGCTATGATTGCTGTTGGATGACTTTGCCATTCTGCAGATGGCTGTCCACCACCTTGGTACATCTGTGAAATGCCCTCCTCAATCATGAGCTGAGATGGAGGAAGGAAGCTAGCTCTGAAGGTCTTTTCAATTTTGAGCACCATGACCCCAAAGTTCTTATTAAATCCATATGTCGTTTCAGTTCTCCTGATTTAAGCAATTGCATTGGCCCCATCCTCCAGACTCCCATTTTTATAAGATGCCCTCTCCCTTCTTTTTCAACTTGAGCTTTCCAGACCCTTAAGTGTCCACCGCTTAAACAAAAAATAATCCCTGACATTGCCAGGAAGGATACTGGCAGAGGTAACAATTTCCAGGACATTGAAACAGGAAACAATGGTGCATGAAAATTAAATGCTCCCAGAAATTCTCTCCCTAAACTAGTGTTCCCTAGAGACTCAATTCAAAAGTGAGAATCATTTTTTCTGGGACATCGTTTACCTTACCTACAAAAGAAAGATATTTTCTGCAATATTAATATTTGCCAAGACCATCAGCCTCCATTTTGGTACCCTTAAAATCATATCAGATTTGAAATTTAAAAGTTTCCTCCCACCATTATGACAATTATTATAATGGCCACTGTAATCTTGTGTTTGACCAATAATTTCAGCTTTTCAAAGAATACTCAACTCCATTAACTGAGAAGCTCCTCCAAGTCCTCTTAGTTCATGGCACCAAAGGTTTATGAGGTGGAATCACCTGACTGCTAAAAGAAACAACAAAAATTCAAAGTCATCAAGGCAACTCAGCCATTATCTGATCTCTGACCTTCCTCATCAAACACTATACATTTTCTGAAGGTAGCTCCAGATGAGATGTTCATTAGCAGTATCGATGCTGAGCTTCCTGCTGACTGCCCATCATGCCCACAGAGATGGGAGTCTGTGCCTCATGTGAGGAGGCACTGTGTTTATGACGAAGCCCAGTGAAGACATCCTCTCCCTGGCAATGGCCACCAGTGAAACCACAGGACCAGAGGATGTAACAGAAAATCCAGACACATTGCCTCAGCATCAAGACACCTAGCAGAGCCAACCATCCAGTTCATGCCACTTTTAGTTGCCCAAAATTAGCATCCCAATGAAGAAGACATAGGGTTAAAATGCAAGCACTGCATGCCCCAACAGCATCAATCTACATATGGTTCCCCATACACAATGTGTACTTGGCCACCTACATGTCTTTATTCATGCTGTTCTCTCCAGCTGGATAAGCTGAGGGAAGTTATTTATTTTTGCCAAAGTTAGCATTTCATATGGACATAATTATTGTTCAACTCAATGGTTGCCATGTGGTAATCTGTCTCTTTAGCTCCCCTATTAAATCCCCTACCTCTCATGAAGTCTGTTCTTCACCATCCCTAACATTCTGACTTAGTTTGTTCTCTGTGACCTCAGCCAATTGTTCTCCAGAATTAACACCTTTCTTCATTTGGTCTCCACTTCACCACTGGCTTTACCAAATAAACTCACTCTTCTCATTAAAGCCATTTCACCTTCTTGACCAGCAATGACACTACAGTTAGAATTCTCTCCACAGTCACACCTTAAAAGATAGTGTGTCAGACAGTGAAACATTATTCAACACTAAAAAGAAATTATCAAGTCATAGAAAAACTTATATGC
Source organism: Capromys pilorides (assembly GCA_004027915.1). Lineage (NCBI taxonomy): Eukaryota > Metazoa > Chordata > Mammalia > Rodentia > Capromyidae > Capromys > Capromys pilorides. The sequence goes on along the minus strand of PVKN010026649.1, from coordinate 11,936 downwards.
ATATTAATAAGTTTAAAAAGCCATTGTGATTCTACCTATATGTCACTCTGGAAAAGGCAAAACTAAAGTGACAGTAAATTTGGTTAGTGTTTGTCAAGGATTTGATGGTTAGGGAAAGATGAATAGACAGAACACAGGAGTCTCTGGGCAATAAAATATTCTGTATAATGTTCTACAAGTGGTAGATGTATGTTATTACATATTTGTTGAAATCCATAGAATATGTAAAACCAAAGACTGAATGTTTGGATGACAGTGATGTATCAATGTAGGTTCACCAACTGTACCAAATGTACCACTCTGGTGGGGGGGATGTTTGATATGGGGGTGGCTATGCATGTGTGAAAGCAGGAGTTATATGGGAACTCTCTGTACTGTTTGTTCCATTTTGCTATGAACTAGAAGTGCTTTTAAAAATAAATTCTTGAGGAAAAAATGATACAAAACTTTCCCTTCCCTTGGCCAACCAATAATAAAGTAATGGATATATCAGCCACCCATTGCTTATCAGGAACCACCCTACAGAGCTGAGGATACTACACAAAGGAGAGGTGTTCAGCAGAGACCATGAACACTGATAAAGGCATTTCAGGTATGAAATCCATCAGGTGTAATTCAAAATTAGTAAATACTAGTTTTCTTTTCTATGATTCTTTTTTATAAACCTTGCACGATTAGAGTGAATTTATGTGTTTCTGCCTTATATCTTATGCTCCTTAAGGGAGAAGTTCTGTCAGAATACAGGTTTAAAAAATTATGTAGCCAGAGATAACACTCACTAATTGAGAGAATAACATTAAACCATCTTTCTTTGGGCTCATTAGTTATGTTCTGTTCCTTCCAAATCTCACCTCACCTATGCCTTCCCTTTAGGCAACTGAAATGGAAAGATCTTACCAATCCCGAAAGTCCTAGAATTCAAGATATTCATTCCACAGACACTGGCATGCTGTGTTCCATACTGAGTGCTGGAAGATTGAGGTATTAACAAATGTTGTCACATTGTTTCCTCCACTCTCGATGTCCCTACCCCATAGTCACATGGCTCCCTCATCTCTGCATTAAGAGCTTTTCTCAAAAGACCTCATATCAGAGAGTTTCTGTGTATTCATTAAAGTGATCCATCCAATATCCTGGTTCCTCTCTCTTCCCAGAGGCAGGGCAAGTGAGATGTTCCTGCCCTCTTGAGTTAGTTGTAGCCAATCAAATAGGAGTGGAAACCTTTAAGATCCAGTATGTGACTTGATACAACCCTCCTCTACACCTGGGCCCCCAAGTGGGAGGAAGTGGGGAATTCCTAGCTGACCTTGAGGGACATGCTACATGAGTGAGAAATGAGTCTTCATGTTGTGAGCCATTAAGAGGCAGAAGCAGCCGGAGGTATATAGCTCAGTGGCATGAGCTCCTGGCTGGCAAGCACAAGGTCCCGAGTTCTATCTCCAGTACTGGAGAGAGACAGAGAGATAGAGAGACAGAGAGACGGACAGACAGACAGGCAGGCAGGCAGGCAGGCAGAAGCTATTGTTTCTGCAACACAGCTGATCTTATCTAGCACCAATTTCCTGAAAGTCTATCCAAGAGCATCCTGTAATCACTCGATCTATTTATGGTAGTACTTACCACAACCTAAAAATATATGCACATGCAGAATGATCAAAAATATGGTGAATGTATAGGGATGATTTGTTTTTAATTTATGACAGTAAAAGACACATTGACTTTATTTCTCATCAAAAATTTCCTCCTTACTTCAAACACACTTACCCTACCATTCTTGCCATTTTCTGAAGCAGCTCTAGAATTCCTCTTTCACCAGAGTGATAGTTGTTTTCCGAAATACAGTGAGTGCTGCTGCCCAGTGCCATCCAATGGAAGAGCAGGTTCATAAAGGCATTGTGATGTGTCCTTACCTACCTTATTCACTGCATTTGGATGTGCAACTTATATCTCCTCAAAGCCAAATGACTATCAAAGATAACCATTTTTAGTCAATGCAGGGTTTTTGAGGCAGCTACAGCAGTGCAACTAAAGACATTGAGGAAAGATGACTCCCAGAATTGCTTCAGAAAGTGGCAAGAGTGTTGGAATAAATGTGGTCAAAGTCAGGGAGATTCTGAAAGGGCTCAATGGCAATGTGTCTTTCACTAAGGATTTGTGTGATTTACTGTAATGATTTAAGTAAGCACTGTCTTACTTTTCACTCATTGCTGAGACAAAATACACAACCCCCAAGGTTAAAGGAGGAAAGGTTTCTTTGTCTCAAATTGTAGAGGTTTCAATCCATAGCTGGGTCCAAAGTAAGGTGGCAACATGGCAAAGGGACAACAGTCAATGGCCATGGAAGACAGTAAAGGAGAGAGACAAGCCTGTTTCTGTCCCTTCTATGGCATCCAGTTTCTGGGATTAGTGCAGAACCAATCCAGTCAGTGGACTAATCCAGCAGTCACCTATCCTTTAACCTCAGCATTATGCTGTGAATCAATCACACATTCTAGATTCAGCCACCTCTGAAAGAATTCTACAACCACAAGAGGCTTGGGGAGGTCATCTAGACACAAAGCATAATAAATTCTCACTGTATTTTTTTTATCATTCCTCATATTTAGTGTAAGTTTCTATCTTACTCTCATCCCCTTAAATATAAGCTCTTTAGGGTCAGGGACTTTGTTCTCTCAGTATTCTCAGGGTTTCTACAGTGTGCTTGGAAACAGAAGGTTCAGTATAGATATATGGGATGCCCTGGTGAATGAAAGACAGTTTTAATGCCAACTGAGCACCTGTAATCCCAGCTCTTGGGAGGCTGTAAACAGGTGGATCAGATTACTACAAGTCCAATCTAGTAGTGAGACCCTTCTCCCCCAAAAAAAACAAAGAACTACAAAAATGCAAACTAAGCAAAATCAACTAATAAATGATCCAAATGCAGGAGCTAAAAAAGCACAGAAAATGCCCTCCTTCCATAGAAGACATTGGCCTAAGGTCTCCAGCAAGCATGACTTCTGAGATAAATTCTGAAGAATAGGAGAGGAGAAAAGGCAGCAATACACAAAAAGTGCCTGTGCATCAAAACAGAGTAAGGCTTCTTGCTACATTTCTGAAGCCAAGAAGAACAAATACAGAAAAGACAAAAGGAGAGTTTTGTGAGCAAATAGATTTAAGAAGCATTAAGAACAGTTTAAATGATGCCTATAGCACAGGCTTCTTCCCAGACCTCCAGTGGGTGACTCTATGTTGAAAATGTCCAAAGTTTTTGTGATACACAGCATCTCCTTTTTATTTTTTAATTAATATTAATGAGAAAGAAATAGCAGTGAGACAGTTTCATGACAAGTTAGAAGGACAGATACAATAATTAATACATTGCATATTGTCGTCTTTGTAGTAGTCATTCAGAGTACAAGATGCAGACATACTATCTTCTCTAAACACTGTTAGTACAAATCTTCCTTCTCATTGAACTAAGAGAATGTAGCTATTATATAGACCAATAGTCCGTAATAGTAATGGGTACAACTGGCAATATCAGAGGCTGTTGACTTGAGCTTTTTACAGCTCAACATATTAATATGGTTTTCTTTTTTATACACCATGGTTAGGCTTTTCTGCTGGATGGTTAAGACCAAGATAAAACAAGACCTATATAACAACAACAAAAAAAATCTCCTAAAGTTATTTCAGCTCTAACTCTTTCCAGGAAGGTAGAATTACAAAGAGCCCTCTCTGGAAAATGTGAGCTCAGCAAATTGCGAAAGGCAGAGAGATTTGAGCTGAGCCTACAAAGATCAGCAGGGGTCAAAATCAAAAAAATCTTGTGAGTCCAGGAGTTTTTATTTCATCTCAAGGCAGTGCAATGCATGGAATAGGTGACAGTGAGGAGAGATTTGGTTGTCATCTCCCATCACAGAAAATCCTCGTTGGTCCTTCCCCCGACCCCATATTTTAGGGAAGGGTGTACAGGATGTTCAAGGTCTCACTACTAGATGGGACTCGTAGTCATCTGCCTGTTTACAGCCTCCCAAGAGCTGGGACTACAGGTGCATGCCACCACGTCTAGTCTCGATTGCCATCTCAGCACACCCTGGGGTCGGGCCGGTATGGCAGGCCAGGGGATCAAACTCTCAGCCCCTGCACGTGCTTGCAGGTGCTTTAATCCACTGAGCTATTTGGCCAGCCCTCCTTGTTGGTCCTTTGATCAGCACTCATAATCAAAATCTGATGGGCCAGGTGACCCAGGGACCAGGACTCAGGAAAGATGCCCTTTGGCAGGCCCCTGATTTTCTCTGAGGCTCATCTTTCACATGTTCATAGTGACTCAAATTAAATATAGTCAGCTCTCCCTGGTCATTAATTCTATGTCCAGGGACTCAACCAACTGCAGAACAAAAAGCTGGGGAAGCTAGGTGTAATGGTATATGCCTTACAACCCCAGCACTCTGGGATATTGAGGAATCACAAGTTCAAGACCAGTCTGTGCAACTTAGGGACTTAGTGAGAACTTGTCTAAAATTTTTTTAAAAACTTTTAAAAGAGTGCATGTGGAAATAGCTCAACGATAAGGTCCTGGGTTCAAATCCTAGTACCAAAAAAATATTTCTAGAAAAAAGTACATCTGTATTACACATGTGAAAATTTTATTCTTGTCACTATTCCTTTTTTGTGTGTTTGTTTTGTATTTTAGGGAAGGGTCTACAGGTGTTCAGGGTCTCACTACTAGATCAGACTCATAGTGATCTGCCTGTTTATAGCCTCGCAAGAGCTGGGATTACAGGCCCATGCCACCACACCCAGTGTCAATTGCTGTCTTAGTGCGCCCCAGGGCCAGGGCCAGCACCACAGGCTCAGGGATCCAAACCCTGGCCCTTGCGCCTGCTTGCAGGCACTTTAATCCACTGGGCTATTTGAATGGCCCTTGTCACTATTTCTTAAACAATATAATATAAGGACTATTTCCATAGCACTTACATTGTATTAGGTATTGTAAGTAACGTAGAGACAACTTAAAGTATATTGGAGGATGTGAACAGGTTACATGGTGGTACAAAAACTACACTATTTCATATGAGGGGTTTGAGCATCCTTGGAGTTTGGTGCCATGGCATGTAATTGAAACAACCTCTGTGCACTCCAGGAATCAACTGTATTGACTTCATGGACTCAACATGTAAATTAAACATACATTGTATACAGAGACTAGAACAGTTTGTGGGACAACAGAAAAGTGAGCATTAGCTACCAACAAAGTCTAAGTTATATATTGATTTGCCCCTGTGGAACCATCTCAGGCTTTAGAACCCTCCTACCCAAGGAGGAGTCAGGTTAGCCCAGAACCTGACAAACAATGAAAGATCAACAAGTAGTGGCCATCTGCAATTATACCAGTAGACAGTCATCTATTTGCAGCTTTGAAGATGCCATGAAATGTGCCAAAGTGTAATAAAGAGTTCACTTATAAAGCTCTTACCTAAGGCCAGGTGAGATAGCTCAGCAGCCCCTGCTTAGGCAAGTTTAGGCAATATCAAGGACCGTGGTTTGATCCCCAGCACCACATGCTGCACCAGCTCCACCCCCAAGGCAGGCTGAGCAAGCCATAACATAAATAAAGTTTAAATAAATAAAGCTCTTACCTAGGCAGAATTTCCCAGTAGTCAGACCTCAAAACTACAGGAGACGTTCTAGATCAAGGACAGCTCTTCTCCATGGCCATAACTGGAGAGATTTTTGTCACACTAAGGATGGCCACTGGCATCTCCTAGATAGGGACCATGGATGCTGCCAAATGCCCTACAATGTACCAGGCAGCATCCCATGAGAGAGGATGACTTGTCAGAAAGTCAGCAATGCCAAAGCTAAGAATCCCTGGTCTGAGAGCCAAGCCTCTCCTGAAATCCTGGCTCTACACTAACCACAAGTATAATTTGATGCATGCCTTCATGTTCTCTAGACCTCAGCTTCTCCAACTATAAGACAAGGAGAAAATGCTGCCTGTGTTGCAAGAACAAGAAGTGTTAAAAGGTGGAAAGTATTAGTGTTAAGATAATGCTCACCACAAAATATGGCCTATCTTACCTGCCTAACAATGTGTTGTGTTCCTTTTATAAACAATTGCTAATCTTCACAGCAGCGTTGCAAGATTGATGTTACTATTAATTCATTGTATAGACAGAAGAGTTGAGACTCAAATGGCTAAGGGACATGCCCAAGGACACAGAAATGGAGAGTCAAGGTTTAGGGGTGTCTGGGCTCAAAGCACATGCTCTTCAAGGCTCTCAGACACAGCATGCACAGCCCAAGGTGCACCTGTGCCCAGAACACACACAGCAGAACTTTTCAGAGCATTGCTTTTCCTTAACTATTTGGCAAAGGAAATTTTGATATAACTGGTAAGCCATTTTTCAATCATTTGGACCTTCATACCAAAATAGTTATTTTGAGGGAAGGACCATAAACTACATAAAATTCTAAGATAAACACAGAGAGGAAGTCACAAGGGACTCAGCCTAGCCTCCAGAGCATATGGTTGTCAGACTCTCCCTGGTATTGGTTTCCCTGTTACTACAGAATTAGGGGCATAATACCACCCAGATTGATGACCTAGAAGTTCTAGAACTCCAAAATCAGAAAAGAGACTCATTAGGCTAAAGTCAAGAAGATGACAGAATTTGTTCATTCTGGAGGTTCTTTAGGAGAAATGCTTCCCACCTTATCCAACTTCTGGGGGTCACTGCACTCTTTGTCTTATGGCTCCCTCCTCCATCTTCCAAGCGCATGCCTCCAATCATTCATTCTGTGATCACACTTCCTTCTCGGACTCTCACCCACTCACCTCCTTTATATAGGGACCCTAGTAATGAGACTGACTCCATCCTGGATAATCCAAAATAATCTTCCCATTGCAAGATCTTTAACTAAATCACAATAGCAAAATCCCTTGACTTCTCCAGGCAGGAATCCAGTGGCCAGGAAACCCACAAATCACAAAGCCAGTGTTGGAGCAGATGGTGGGCTGAGGTCTGGACTGAGGAATTCTAAGCCCCTTCTTCAGCCCAGCTGAGATGTAGAACAGGTGCAGGGAGAAGGGTTAGAATTAAGTGTAAAGATCTCAAGCTCTCTGAATTCTTCTTCTTGGGCTGCCAGGACACAGCACCACAGACTCGATGCTCTGAGTGGCAGAAATTTGTTTTTTCACTGCTCTGGAGGCCAGAAATCCAAGATCAAGGTGACAACATGATGGTTTCTTCCCAGGCCTCTCTCATGGCTTCTAAATGACTGCCTACTCTCTGTATCTTGACATGGTTTTTTTCTGTGTCTGCTTCCCAATCTCTTCCTACAAAGATCCCAGTGACACAGAATCTAGGGGCTCACTTTACCCTAATTACACTGACAGACCCCATTGCCAAGTATAATCACATCCTGAGGTTCTCAGGTTTATGACCTTGGGGGGTGTGATGCACCCCCAAACGCTCTCAGAGCAGTGGACAAATCCTGGGTTCCTCACACCCTCTGCAGAAACCACAGATGTGCCTCTTTTCCCTGAAAACCACCTGGATTTGAAAACTCTCATTATAGCATATCCATGGGGCTCTTTTGAAAGTTGATCATTTGCTTGTAATTTTCCCTTTTCACTCAACTCAACTGATAAATAATCATGATTTACATCTATGGTTTATGCTGTGATGCTTTGATCGTCATATGCATTATAGCAAGAGTTGATCAAGCTCATTTCCATGTCCAGTGCCTCACTAGCACCATTTTATAGTGATGAAGTTAAAACTCCACTTTTAGGGGATTTTTCAATATATAATAAGTACATTATTATTAATTATGGTCATTACATAATATAATGGTTTACTAAAACTTGTCCCTTCAATGTAACTAAAACTTTCTACCAAAAATTGATCTGTTGATCTTTAACAAAGTTAATTTGGGTTGCACAGTATTTCAGGTGAGTTACAATATTATTTTCACACTCACACAAAAGCCATATCACACTCACAAATCAGAGGCTGAAACAGGCCCCTCTGCCTACCTCCAGTGGAGACAGGAAGTGTCTACTGCCCTAGACATAGGGGAAGCTACTGCCCTGGACATAGGAAGAGGGCAATAGATTTCAGCCAGACCTGTCCATTTTAGGGCATGACTGATATGCGGTAGAGGTGACAGCTACCCTCTGCCCTGCTCTGCTCAGCTGCTCTGCATGGACCAGGCATAAAAACACATGAGATCTCACTAGTATCCCAATCTGACATCCATCTGATACTAGGATGCCAGACTGATTCTTAAAATACTGGCCCACTTCAGTGTTGAGTGTGAAGAGCTACACTCTTGAGGGCCCTCTAGCGATCCCTCACATTCAGCTCCTCCCTCAGGTACCCTCCATCTCCCCATCATCAGAAGAGTCACAGCTGGCACAGAAGCAGCTACAGAGTCTCACGGAGGGAGCAACTGTCCTGTGCGTGTTCATGTTGCCTTATCAGTAGGTAGGAGCTCGAGAATTCCTCACACTGGCAGTGCCAGCTCCAAGCCTCTCTTATTTCTGTTTAAAAGCCACTTCTTCACACCTGTCTTAGTTACTCTTCTCTCATTGTTGGGACAAATACCCAACACCCAAGAGGAAGGAAAGAAAGGTTTATTTAGCTCATAGCTATTGGAGGTTTCAGTCCATATTTGGCTGGCTCAAAGGCAGACTAGCATATGGCAGAGGGCAGCAGTTCATGGTGGCAGAGCAGCAACAAGAGCAGCAGAGACAACTGACCAACCAGGACAACAGAGAGCACCAGAGAGTCTGTTTCTCTGTCTCTCTTATATTATATTCAGGCTCTCTGCCTCAGGATATCCTCCTCAGACCACACCCATAATCCCAGCAGTACTAAGATCCATAATCCTAGCAGTACTAAGAGCCATAATCCCAGCAGTGCTAAAATACATAATCCCAGTGGATCATGAGTTAGTCCAAAACCCTAGAAATCACCACCCCATGACTGCATGAGGTTTTGAAGGGACAGCCAGACACAAACCATAACAGCACCCCATCGTGGACTCAGGAAACAGCCTTCCCTGCCTTTTGTGAGCCGTCCCTCTTGCATTGTAAGATAGTTACTGCCACATGTGTGTCGCGCCTGAGATTTTCCAGAGGAAAGAACAAGTCCCAGGTTCACATCCCATCTGCTTGCCACAAAGGCAGTGACGTGAACCCATCTCCAGCCCACCTGGAGGTGATCATTCATCTTGCCATATCATAATAGCAGGTCCCACAAAATTATTTTCTGTTGGGAAATGTTACATTTTAAAGCAGTTCTTAAAACAATTTTGATATGGAGACAATAGTTGAGCAAGGCCTGGTGACCAAGAATGAATAGCCACCCTGCCAGGCTTCAAAATATTTATTATTTTTTACATATTCAAATTATTTCACTGTATTTTGTACTGGAATCCATCATTATCTGAGATGTTCTATTCACACAATAGGAAATGTCAAAGAGGTTAAGATATGCAACACCTAGGAAATATAAAAGCACTGACTAAATTAAAATATAAACCCACAGCAGGTGTCATAAGAAAAAATCAAATTAAAGCAATGAGATAAAGATGTGCATCTAGCCAATTAGAATCTTTTTTGCTTCAAGGGCTGGCTGTAAGACATAGCTACTGGGAGTAGCCAGGGGTCCAATTTTTCTGCAAACTAATGAAAAATATGTGTCAAGATTCTCACACTTCTTTATGCACAGTGACTCGCTAATGTGTCAGATTCTATTCAAAACCAATAACTTGCAAAGCAGACATTTCATTACAAAGATATCTATCAACATGTTGGTTTTTAATGGCAATAAATTTAAGGAATGCTAAGTTAGCTGCAAAACTGTGGCAGGCAAAAATGTTTATCAATAATTGGAAAAGCTCATGAGAAACTATCAGACTACGAGTTGTGAAATGGTATAATCAGTGTATATATGTGTCTGTATATAAGGTACAAAAGACTAGAATGAGATATACCAAAATATTAACAGCAGCTGTCTATAATGATGAGGTTAAAAGTAATTTTAATGGCTTGAAACTTCTCTGAATTTCACAAATCCTCTAAAGTGCACTGCATTTGATTACTCTTTTATTAGCTGCACTTTTCTCACAGTGTGTTAAGTTCTTATCTTTTTCAGCCATATACTGACATAGTTACAGATAAAATGCAATGATGCTTTAAATCTGCTCTCAAAAGCTCCAGCAGTGGGCCTGGGGAGAGTGGGTGAAGGCACAGATGCAATGGGAACAGCCGTGTGCCGATCACTGTGGAAGCTGGACATGCAGAGCTCATTGTTCTAGTCTACTTTCATGGGAAATTTTCAATGATAAAAAAATTTTGAGTCCCCTAAATAGATAGAGAGGAAGGAAAAAATAAAGGGATGGAAGGAGGGTGGGAAGGAGGATAAAATAAACTACTAACAATGGGCAAAGTCAGGAGCAATTACTAAAGGGCAGATTTGACCATGAAGTTGACTTCACCCGAGGCCATTTCCAAATCCCACTAATGGAAGCCACACTCACTCTCACCCAAGCCTGTCTCTCTTCTTCATGTGGCTCTGGATCTGTTTTCCCCAAGTCAATGAATACTACATTTCCTCAGTCCTACAGATATCTTAGTTTTAAAACAATTTTCCTGGAAAATATACATTTTTTTCAGTTCTAGGACTACAGATATGTGAGACAGTATGGATTACAAATGCCACTCCCTCTCTCTGTCTCAATATCCCTAATCCAAAGAGACACGATAGAGCTGGAGAAATTCAGCCATAGGTGACAACCAAAGAGGGACAGCAAAGAACTCAGTGTTGTGATTGTGAGACATGCCATCCAAAGGAAAGCTCAAGAGCCATTAAAACATCACTCAAGCCTGGCAGCCTTGACTAACATGTTAATAACTTAGAAGGACTTCGACTTAAACTTGCCAGCTTTCTCCACTCCAAGGATATCTCAGCCAGGTGGATGACATCTGGGAGGAGCTGCATGAGTCCTCAGCTTAGTTCTAGGTCTCCACCCTGAGACCTGTGAATGTGAATGCCCTCTTCTACATTCCCTCAACCATCCTAATCATGCATGCATCACACGTGGCTTCAGTTGGCCAGCACCAGCTAGATTTCAAGTTATATCAGAGCAAACAAGCTGATCACCGATCTATGTACAGAATATTTTGACCTGAGACATAGACTCACTAAGCGAGTGAAGACTAATAACATTAACAAACTGATAAGTGCATTCCTTTTTCTGCAGTGGATACATTCCAGGACTCTTAGTAGATGTCTGTAACTGTGCATAGTGACAGACGCTATATGCATTTTTTTCATGTGCACATGCTTATACTAGAGTTTAATTTTTAAATTAGACACCACATTAGCAGAGCTAAGGTAAAAATCACATGATCATCTCAATAGACGCAGAAAAAGATTTTGACAAAGTCCAACCCTCATTCATGATTAAAAACCCTGAAGAAAATTGGGAGACTATCCCAATCTAATAAAAGTCACCCATGACAAACCAAAAGCCAATCACATGCTAAGTGGTCAAAAACCAAAAGCTTTCACTCTAAAATCAGGAACAAGGATGTCCATTGTCAGTACTGCTATCCAATATAGTTTTGGAAACACTGACCAGGGCAATTAGATATGAAAAAGATATAAAAAGAATAAAGATAGGAAAAGAAGTTCAGGGGTTGGCAAGATGGTTCAGCGGACTAATATGACTGCTTAGGAAAGCTTAACAACCTTAGGGAACAAGGTTCGATCCCTGGTACCACATGGTACACCAGTCCCACCTTCAGGGCAGGCTGAGCCAGTCATAATTCAAAAAAAAAAAAAAATGAAAGTTCTATAATATGAAGTAGGGGAGATAGCTCAGTAGAATAAGTGTTTGCCTGGCAAGTGCAGGGTCCTGAGTTCAATCCTTGGTAC
>PVKN010026648.1:0-13750 GCA_004027915.1 Capromys pilorides | reverse complement strand
TGAGCTCTTAAAAAACAGACATCTATCTATGATTAATCTGACAGACTTCTGAATAACTTGTCTATTATTCAGTGGCAGTATGAGATTGAGCTCAATTCACATTGTACATCCTTATTCCTTCTTTAAAAATTTCATGGTTCAGGGCTGGGGATATAGCTCAGTAGCATAAGTGCCTGCCTGACAAGTATAAGGTTGAGAGTTCCATCCCCTCTATAACCCAAAAAAAGGAAAAAAATAAAATAAAAAATTTCACGGTCCTGGTGATTGACTCCAAGATCTTCACAATAAGCTACATTTCTAGCTCTTTTTGTTTTTTAATTTTAAGATAGGGTCATGCTAAGTCACTCAGCTGCCTAAGCTGAACTTGAATCACACACAGCTTTCCAGAGTGCTAGGATTATAGGTATGTGCCACCACACCCAGCTAGTGTCTTATCTACAAGAAAGCACAAATATACAGCTAAACAAACAAAACAAGAACAAAATGAAAATTTCAGGCAGGTACAGGGGCACACATTCATAATACCAGTAATAGAATGAGGACAGCAGACCTGCAAGTTTTGAATGCAGCTGGGGCTACACAGAGGCCAAGCCTGTTTTCAAAGGAAAAAAAAAAAAAAAAAAAAAAAAACTTAATTAAAATTTCTGAAACTGAAAAGTACAACTGGAATTGTAATTCAATACCACATGCAAGCAGAAAAAAATCTACAAACTCAAGACAGGTGGCGCAAGCCTGTAATCTCAGCACTTGGAAGGCTGAGGCAGGAGATCAGTGTGAGACCAGCCTGGGCTGACCTGAGTTCAAGGTCAGCCTTAACTGCATAGCGAGACCCTGTCTCAAAAAGACCCCTACCCCCCAAAAAAAGGTATACTCTGACATTGTAGGATCAAAGAATCAAAAGAAAAAGAATGAGAACAGGACCAGTGAGATGGCTCAGCAGTCTAAAGTGCCTCCTTACCCAAGCTTAGGCAACCGCAGAGATTGCGGTTCAATCCTCAGCACCATATCTTGCACTAGCTCTACCCCCAAGGTAGGCTGAGTCGGCCATAATTTAAAAAAAAAAGAATGATTTTTATAAACCATCACTGGGGAAGGGAGAGTGTTTGGAGGCACATGCCTATAATCCCAGCACTCAGTAGACTTTGTTTTGGTGGTACCAGGGATTGAACTCAGGACCCTGCACTTGCCAGGCAGGCACTTATTCACACTGAGTTATTGCCCTAGCCCTCAGCACTCAGGAGGCTAAAACACATGTCAACCTGGACTATGTAGTGACTTTAAGACTACACTAAACTACACAGCAAAACTTTTGCCTCAGAGAAAGAGAAAAAAAAGTATAAGACACTATCACCAAATATGGTGTTGCATACCTGTCATCTAGGATACAGGAGGTGGAGACAGGAGGATCACCATGAGTTCAAAGTCAGCCTGGGCTACATAGTGAAGTCAAAGCCAGCCTGAACTGGCCTATAGAGTGACATATGTCTCAAACAAAGAAACAAACACCACTATCAATTGGATCACTATACCACACATTATACATGCTATGAAGGAAGGTGACTAAAAATTTAAATTGAAAAAATAACTTAGCACTTACCAATCTGAAAAAAATCAGGATAGCAAATTTCAAGTTTAAAATACTCCAGCCAGAATGAATTCAAATACTGAGGAACATGATAATCAAACTATCAAAACTAAAAAACCTGCAGTATTTAAAAAAGAGAACCTTAAAAACAGTTCATCACATACCCAGATGCTCATGTTAGATTATCACATTACTGGTCAGAGATTTTACACACCAGAAGTGATTAGAAAAATACATTCACAAAGTGCTGAAAAAAAAAAAAGGGAGAGGAAAAGAAGAGTTGCATGAAGTAAGAAGAGATAGAAAGGAAACAAAAACAGTGAGAGATATAGTTCAGTGGCACAGTGCCTACCTGGCAAGCTCAAGACCCTAAGTTCAATTCCCAATACGACAGACAGACAGACTCGCTACCAACTATAAATAAGGAAAATTGCCCCTCAAAGCTCATAGAAAACATACTATACTGGGCTGGAAAGATAGCTCAGCGGTCTAAGCATGTCCTGGCAAGGCAAGGATCCAGGTTTGATCCCCAGTACTGCATGCCATGCCATGCCACGCCATGCAATGTGGTGGCACACGTCTGTAATCCCAGCACTGGGAGGCTGAGACAAGAAGACCACTATGAGTTTGAGTTATGTGGCGAGGCCCTATACCAAGTACATGTATATACATATACATACACACACACATACACGTATACCTATTATTATCTAGCAGTCTATTCTAGATAAACAAAAGCTGAGGGAGTTTATCACTGGACCTGCCTTCGTATGTTAAAGAGTCTTGCAAGTTGAAACAAAAAGATACCTGACAGCCCACACCTGTAATCCCAGCACTCAGGAGGCTGAAGCAGAACAATCATTCATTTCAAGTTTGAGACCAACCTGGGCTATACAGTGAGCTCAAGGCCAGCCTGAACTGTATAGTGAGATTCTGTCTCAAAAAGACAGAAAATAAAGAAAATGTGATATTCATCGTTAGTGTAGTACTACTCTGCTATAAAGAAGAATAAACTTAAAAGCATTTTTAAGTAAATGGACCCACTTTGAGACTATAATGTTAAATGAAATCAGACACACAAAGTTAAATAATATAGTTTACCTCATATGACACCAAATTATACTTTGCTACACCAAAGTATGAAGAATAAAATAAAAGATACGAGGAAAACGCAGAGCTGTTTTTTAAATCAGAAGGGAAAACAGATGGAAGGAGTGGTCAGACATGGTGACAACAAGCCTGCAATCCCAGTACTGAGTAGACTAAGGTAGGAAGACTGCTTCAAATACAAAGTGAGCCTAAAGGACAGGTGTGAGCTGGAGGGGGGGGCGGGGGGGGTTGTCATGCCAGGGAGGGGAAGGAGGAGGAAAGGGAGAGAGGGAAGGATGAAAGGAAAAAGGAATTTAAAAGTTAGAAGAGAAAAAAAAAATGGAAATAGAGTTTTTGGAAATGAGGGAGAAAGAAGAGTTGTACCAAGCAGGAAAAGATGGGAGGAAAACAAAAAAAAGTGCTATATACTTATATGAACAAACTCCTCACAACATATGTAATCATTATGTATTGCAGAGAAGTACTAACAAAAAGAAATCCTAGGCTAGCAGTGTTGATTCATACCTATAATCCCAGCACTTAGGGAGACCAAGGCAGGAACATTATCATCAGTTTGAGGCCAGCCTGAGCTATAAAGCCAGCCTAAACTATACACTGAAACCCTGTCTCCACCCCACCATCACCATCAAGGGTATATTTCCACAGCAAGGATGCAATTCTTAGAGGGTGCCCCCCAGCACTCAGAGAAAGATTACTGCCAGTTCAAGGCTAGCCCAGGCTACATAGCAGGTTCAAGGCTATTGTGAGATCTTTTTTTTCTTTTTTTTTTTTTTTCTTTTAATTGTTGTGGTGGTGGTACTGGGGAGATTGAACTCCGGACCTTCTGCGTGCCAGGCAAGTGCTTATTCTACTGAGCTATCTCCCCAGGTCCCTATTGTGAGATCTTGTCTCAATAACAAAATAAAATGATGGGAAACAGTAGTGAAATTGTTGTTGGGAGCTATGGATACAGTTCAATAGTATAGCCCTTGCTCTGAGATGTGTGAGGCCCTAGGTTCCATAAAACAAAAAGTTGAGACACTAAAAGAATTTTTTTGAAAATCCAGTCTTTAAATTTTATTCCCTCCTATATAAAGCCCCTTACTCAAGTGATAAACTTTCCCTCCCAATTTATTTATTAAAATAGACCAACTTTAGAAAGGGAGGCATATTCTCCAAGTCCTTTCTAACAAATAATCAAAAATCCTTACCTGGCTCAGAGTGTTCAGCCTGTGGCGTCAAGTTGGGAATCCCTGGCTCTTTTTCCATATCTTCCATACTGGTACTGGATTTATCACAAATTTTCAACCGTGGCCCAACTGAATCCAAGTGGCTGACATGATTAGAAGCTGTTACCGAATCCTCTAGTATATCTGTAGGAGGAGGAGCTCTATTCTCTGAGAAATTATTACGCCCTTTCTCCATATGGTCACCAGAAGGAAAGACTCCAAAGGTGGCCTCAGAGTTTTCTTTCTCCCTAAACCTATTAGTGCGCTTTCCAGGTTTAGTGCGCCTTTGGTTTACACGCTGCCACCGCTTTTTAGGCACTACTTGACTTACTATACCAACACTAGGCTCATCATTCTTGGTGTTCATTTCAGAGTTTAGCACCAGGCCTTTATTGTTCTCAAAAGTGGGTCCTTTATCAGAAATTTTATCCGAGTCAGACTCTTTCATTTTGTTATCAAAATGTATATTTGAAAAATGAGCATCTTCACTTGCTAAGTGGTCCATTAATTGGACAGGTTCTTCTTTAGGAGGATCTGCTGCCCTACTCCTTGATGGGCTAGTCACTAAACCTCCACTGTCTTTGTCACCCTGTGGTGTGCCTGGAAGGGTCACAGCTGAAAGTCGGTTCAGTTTTCTTTTGCGCTCTGTCTTTAAGGTTTTCTCTGTCTTTAAGGTTTTCCGGTTCCCTGTGTTCTTTGCTAATTGGATTGAAAATGCATCTCTCATTTTGGGTGACAATTTTAATCTGCCACAGTTGCGCCTAGAAACACAGTTTGATCGACTTTTGCCATAAGTAAAGTCTCTCCTGTTGGACACCAAATCAGGTACGGAAGCAGGTAACTCCCCAGATAGTGCAGAGTCACTCCCATTAGGGCAAGGATGAGCTGAGTTCTGAGTGCCATCTCCATTTTTTTCTGCATTGTGTGTAGAACCTCCTGAAACTAAAACTTTAGATGCTCCTACAGGGCTACTGGTAGAACAGTCTCCACGGGCAGGACTTCGATAAGAGACCAGATTTTGACCTGTCATTAATCTTTGCTCCTTAGTCTTACTATCATGCATGTCTTTTAGCATCATTAGCAGCGTACTGAATTTGTAGTCTGGTTCAATAGGTATGTGATTTTGACTAGAAGTGGAAGAAAAAAGCAATGGTTTTGATGGCTTTGATGTTCCAGAGTCACTAACATCATCACTTAAAGATCTGTAAGAAAGTTCTTTCAATTCTGACAGAACATGTTTCACCACTGCTGTTTCTATGTCACTTGCATCCCTGGTTTTCTCATGCATGTTGCTTAGTAGCTTTAGCCCGTCTATTTTTCCACTTTTAGAAATGCTGCCCAAAGGAGAAGCTTTAGGATCAGAAGAGCAGCATTTCAAACTGCAGTCCTCATTTTTAACTGAGGATTCTACCACAACTGGATTTTCTTTATGCTTGCACTTTATATTTCGGAACTTGGGCTGTTTGTTTTTTGAATGTAACAGAGATTGATGTGTAGCTCCACTTTTCACTAATGAATTCTCACTAGAAATACTTGGGGTGTTGAATTTTGGAGACAGACTATCATTTCTAAAATCTGAATGGGATTTCTGAACAAAAGTAGACACCTTAAGATCAGAGAGATTAACCTGAGATGTTTCAGCTCCAGGCTCTGCTGTCTTTCGATCCAAGTGATCTGCATGTGAGTTAGCAATGAAAGGCTTCAGCTTGGCTTTTACTCTAGTGTTTGTGTCAGGATACCTAGAATACTTCATTTTTTCACTTTTCTGCACAGATAACACCTTCTCTGTCCTATCAAAAGCATCTGTAATTTCAAGGACACTGTTATCAGACTCCGAGCTGTTGTCTATGGGATCCAGATCACTGCTTCCATCATCAGAAGTGGTACAAATACTAATGGAATCACTTCGCTTTTCTTCATCACCAGCTCCAACATAACAGAGTTGTACTTTTGAATTACATACCAGACCTCGCTTTTTTTCCCCAGAACGTTTAGAGATCAAGGCACCCTCAGATAATCCTAACAAAGCATCACAATCTGAAGTCTCAAATTCTTTCTTTGCAGTGTTTTTTCCACATGAGGAAAAGAGAAAAGTGCCTGGGGCAGTGTTGGACCCACTAAGGCTGTTTGCTATCCTGGAAAGTTCATTAGAGGCCTGATTATCACATACATCCCCAGAGATAAAATTTAGGCCAAGGTTCTCAGGAGTCTTTCCCCTCCATTCCTCTTTATGTGTTTCAAACTGCATAAGGCCCTTTTTCACACTAGTCCTTTTTAGATTATCAGAGCTTTTTCTAGCTCGAGACTTAGCAGGAGGTTTTTCCTTCTCATCTGCAGAATGTTCAGAATCAAAAGCCAGAGATTTCAAGCAGCCATTAAGCAATAGGTCATGTTCTGATTCATGATCATTTGTACAGTCCTCAAATGGCATATCCTCTTCGCTGTCCAACTTGACTGAACTGGTGACACATTTCCTGTTCTTTGACACTCTGGGAACATCATACTGTTCAGCAAGACCAACACTGGCTTCCCATTTACTCAAAATTTTTTGAGGCACCTTAAATTTAAAAGAGAAAAAATATAGCACTTAACAAAGAAATGGGAGGAGGAAGGAGATAATCAACAAAACACCTTTCAAACCAGAAACTTTCCAAACTTTGTTGGACTTATTCAAGATCCTTTTATAAACTAGCCAGACAGTTAACACCTGAGCTTATCCGAAGCATACATAATAGATTTTCTCCAAACAATGCCATTAATAAGATCTATAAGTACAGGAATGGTCTCATAAACTCTCCACTGTCCTTGCATTTATAAGTTTAAGACTTATAAATCAAGAATTAAGACTTATAAATCAAAGAATACTCAGACTGTCTCTATTTAGTCCTCTACATCTTAGATGAGAATAAGGATTTTTTTTCTATCAAAGAAATGACAAAAACATGATCAGTTGGATTTAAAAACAACAACAACAAAAAAGCAAAAAGTAGTGGTGGTAATCGAGATGCACATCTGTAATCCTAGCACTCAGAAGGCTGAGAGAGGATTCTAATGAGTTTGAGGCCAGCTAGGCTCCATATTCAGTTCAAGAAAAGCTAGACTACACAATGAAAACCCCATTTCAAAACCACAAAGAAAACCCCCAAAACAAACAAACAAAATCAGCAAAATATCCAAAAAAGGATAAATAAGAAAAAAAAAGTAGGGCAGGAGGAATGAACAAGTTGCATTTGCCTCCTGGAATCTGAAATTGTACATGTCCCTAGTCTACCTAGCCAACTTAATAGAGTTTTCTATACATATCACATACAACTTGCATTATAACAAGGTCCTCTCTGAGGGTATAATTTTCTTTCTTTTCTCTCTCTCTTTTTTTTTTTTTTTTGATAGGGTTTTCCTATGCAATTCAGTTTACTCCCTATATAACCCAGGCTGGCCTCAAACTGGTAGTGATCATTCTGTCCCAGCATTCAGTGCTGAGACTACAGGTATGTACCACATTTAGCCCAAAGGGACATAGTTATACAGCCCAGATGTAGAAAGACACCCTGGGTATGACAAAATATAAGTGTTCTTTCCTAAAATCCTCACAACATTAGGGTTACAGGCACTGTGCAAAAGTTAATTTCTCAGATTCTTTATTTCTTTTGATGACTCCATACAATAGGTGTGGGGTTTTTTGTACTGGGAACCAAACAAAGGGCTCTCTTTGTGTTTGTCAGACAGGCCCTACTCCACTAAGCTGGACCCATACAACACATATTAATGAGTAAAACTTGTAACTACTGATTAAAGTTTACACATGTAATCCTAGCATGCAAGAGACTAAGAGGATAGCTTTGAGTTTGAACAACCCTGAGCTACACAGCGAGTTCTTCAACAACCTGAACTATACGTTAAGACCCTCCTCTTATTCAGGCACACACCTACAATCCCTGCACTCTGAGAGACTGAGTCACAAGAATTGCAAATTCAATGATGGCCCACCTAAACAACTTAGAGACACTCTCAAAATTTAAAATGGTGACTTGAAATAACTAAACATATTTCTGTTTCATGAAAAAGCCAGTAAATACAATTATATAATTCAAAATATTAGCAAAGCTACTCACATAGTAGACCAAAATAAATTTTACTTAAAAACTATATTGTATAATCATTCTTCCTTGAACTTTGGTATACTATTGTGAATCAAACACGCAGTGTATATCTTATTAGCTAAATTTCATTATAAATATTTTTTGTATTCGTACATCTTTTGCATTACATCCAAGGCATAACAAATCAAGATTTTGCTGTTCAATGTATACTAAATATAAACTGTATTTAATGTTTCCTCGTAGGAAAACTATACATATACATTATTATCCTTGGAGATTTGAACAGAATAAAATTGCTCATACAAATTATATTAGTTGGAATATCTGGGCAATATATCACCTAGTACATGAATGTGTGTCCATTATTTAAAATTGTGGAGGGGCCAAGGAGATAGCTCAGTAGAATAAGTGCTTGCCTGAGAAGCACAGGGTCCTGAGTTCAATCCCTGGTACCGCCAAAATAAATGAATGAATGAATGAAATTGTGGAGGGCACGCCAAATAGTTGAGCAAATTAAAAGCACCTGCAAGCAGGCGTAGGGGTGGGGCTGGAGGACTTCAATCCCTGGGCCCTGTGGTGCCCGCCCTGCCCCTGGAGACCCATACAATACACCTCTGACCCCCAGGGTGCACTGAACTGCCAATTGAGACTGGGTATGGTGCTGCACACCTTTAATCCCAGCTCTTGGGAGGCTGTGAACAGGCAGATCAATACGAGTCTGATCCACTAGTGAGACCCTGAACACCCTGTAAGCCCTTCCCTAAAATATAAATAAATAAACAAGTAAATAAAATTGTGGAAAATTAATGCCAGCCCAGCTGCGATTGAGACTAGACATGGTGGCGCAAGCCTGTGTTCCCAGCACTTAGGAGGCTGAAAACAGGAAAATCACAAGTCTGACCTATGCAGTGAGACCCTGTACACCCTGTAGACCCTGTACCAAATCCATAAAATAAAGTAAAAAATAAAATAAAATTGTGGAAAATTAAATGAAAAATTTTAAAGGTAGAAAGAAGGTAGTTAGGACGAGTGTACTTAAGAAAATTTTATTAGCCTATTCCTATGAGGAATAGAAGAATAGACTAATAAAATGTGTAGTTGGCCACTGCCAAGGATGATAAATGCAATATACCCTTTTGTATTTCCTTGTTCCAGTTATCTTTTTATAATAGAAAAACAATAAGGAATTTAAAGGGGGAAAGAGGGCAGAGAATGCAGCTCAGTGTAAAGGCCCTGGGTTCAATTCTCAGTAGCAGCCAGGTATAGTAGCACTCAGGCTGAAGCGAGGCAGTCTCAACTCCAAGACCAGCCTGGGCTACCAAGTGAGCTCAAGGCCAGCCTGAACTGCTTAGAAGACCCTGTCTTAAAAAGATTAAAAACAAAAAACAAACAAATAAACAAACAAAAAAAAAAAAGTAGCAGAGAAAAAAAATAGGAAAACCTTACAATGAAAATATACTCAGATTTGTGGGCCGGCAAGATGGCTCAGAGGTCTAAAGCCCTTGCTTAGGCAAGCTTAGGCAACTGTAGGACCTCGGTTTGATCCCCGGCACCACACGCTATGCCAGCTCCACCCCCAGGGCAGGCTGAGCCGACCATAGTAAAAAAATAAAATAAAATAAAATCTAAAAAAAAAACAAAAACAAAAAAACTCAGATTTGAAATTTAAAAACTTAAAACACTGATGAAACTTTAAAAAACCTCCATCTCACAATCTTCCTGCCTCTGCTTGCCAAATGCTGGGATTATAGGCATGTGCCACATTTGACAAAATTCTAATTGAGAGAAATAATTAGCCCAGAAGGTGAGTAGTTGGTTATTTAGTTTTAATGATCACTTTCTTTTTGCAGAAAGACCAGCTTTGCCATATCATACTATCACTTCTTTGAGAGAAAAGGTAGAAGAAACTGCAAATATTTCTCAAAACCTTAAGTGTCTTTTTTTTTTTTTCCTTTTTGGTGGGACTGGGGTTCAAACTCACAACCTTGCACTTGTCAGGCAGGCACTTGTGCCACGGAGCTATCTCCCCAGCCCCTGACTGTATTTCGAAAGCTAGCTCATCTTATCCCCATTAAACTGTTTCTAAATTATTTACT
Source organism: Capromys pilorides (assembly GCA_004027915.1). NCBI lineage: Eukaryota > Metazoa > Chordata > Mammalia > Rodentia > Capromyidae > Capromys > Capromys pilorides. The sequence goes on along the minus strand of PVKN010026648.1, from coordinate 3,651 downwards.
AACATAAGGGCCGGCCAAATAGCTCAGCAGACTAAAGCACCTGCAAGCAGGCGCAGGAATGGGGAGGGGAGTGATTCAACTCCCTGGCCTGTCGTGCTGGCCCTGCCCATGGAACATACTGAGACAGCAAATGAGACTGGCTGAGGTGGGGTGGCACGTGCTATAATCCCAGCTCTTGGGAGGCTGTAAACACGCAGATCACTAGTGGTGAGACCCTGAACACCCAATAGACCTTTCCCTAAAAATTAAAAAAAAAACCAAAACATTATTTACTAACAGACCCCTTATAAACAAAAATACTTTATAAATTTTTAAAAACAGGTTTCTTTCCTGATTGCTCTTACTTGGCAGTACAAAATTTTAAAGAGATCCTTTCTGAGTTTTACCTTATGTCTATATCCTTTTTCTTTCTGCTTTCCTCTTTTCCTAAGGACAGGTAATTCTTCAAATTGATGTCTGCCTTCAAACATGACGATTGCTTTTCCAGCCACCCAGGCTCTTTCAGAAGGATCTCCAAAAGCTTCCACATAGTACTCACGATAAGGCCTCCGATTGGCCACTGTAAGGACATAAACCAATGCCATTATTTCAAAAATATAACTGCTCATCATCTAGAGAACACTGTGGCCCCACGTTGTCCAAGTTGACTCAGGCAACTATGGTTATAAACACATTAAAACAAACACAGAATTACAGAATCTTTCAGAGTCACTCATAGGAAAATTTTAAGTATTCAGTTTAAATAACAAGAAAATACTTCAAAATTGTTGAAAGACTACCTGGAGAATAGAATACCAATATGTATTTAAAGCTAGTTTAATTGAATGCTATCGCCACACTATTAAAAAATATAAGGGATGTATATAATAAGTAGTAGCATTGCAAACATTTAAAAAAAAGAAAAGTCTAAGCAGGGTGTGGTAGCACACACCTGAAATCCCAGCACTTGGGAGGCTGAGGCAGAAGGATCAGTACGAGTTCAAGACCACCCTGGGCTACAAAACTGAGCTCAAGGCCAGTCTGAACATGCATAGCTAGAACCTGTCTCAAAAAAAAAAAAGAAAAAGAAAAGTCTAAAATCACTATGGTAGGGCCCAGGATATAGGGCAAGGCCTTGAGTTCAATTCCCAGTACCAAAAATAAATGAGTTAAATAAAATAAAATGGAATCACCATGGTTAAATATGTGAAGGAAGCAATGTTTCAACACAGGGCCAATACAATGCACTAATGTTTACAGAGTACCCTCTAGGGGCCAGGCAACATGCTAGATATTATGCAGACTCTAGAAACAAAGAATATAATTACAACTTTAAAAACATAGGGAGCTGGGATATAGCTCAGTGTCACAGAATCTGCCAGACAAACACAAGGTCCTAAGTTTGATTGCTTGTACCAAAATAATAACAAATGAAAAATAAAAACAGGGGGAAGGGGCTGGAGAGATAGCTCGGTAGAATAACCGCTTGTCTGGCAAACACAAGGACCTGAGTTCAATCCCCAGTCCTGGATTTACTGTAAAACGGGGAGCAGGCATGGTGGCATATGTCTGTAATCCCAACACTCAAGAGGCTGAGGCAGTAAGATCACCATGAGTTCCAGGTCAGCCTACACTGCACAAGCAACTTCAAGGGTCAGCTTGCACTACGTGATAAAACTCATCACAAAAACAAAACAAAAGAAATAGTAATCCTAATGACTTCAGAATCAATTCTAGAAATAAGTAATATGATTTTGCTTTTATAGGTATAATAAATTGCAATATATCAGAGAACAAATCTATAGCCAAATGCTGGCTTTGCAGAATTTTATACTATTTCAATAGAAAAAAATTTTAAATTAAAAAGAAAATTTCGGGCCAGGGAGATAGCTCAGGAGCATAAGTGCCTGCCTGGCAAGTGCAAAGTCCTGAGTTCAACCCCTGATTTTAAAAAAAAAAAAAAAAAAAAAAAATCTAAGTAGTAATAATAATTACTAAAGGCCAGATGTGGTGATGCACAGCTATAATCCCAGCACTCAGAAGGTTGAGGCAGGAAGGTCGCTACTACGAGCTCAAGTTCAGCCTGGGCTGCAAAATAACTTCAAGGGTGGCCTGGACTATAAAAATAGGTCATGTCTCAAAAACAAAAATAAAGAAATCCGGTAAATCTATAGTTTCTTCTTGACTGTCCAAATTTCTACATATAAAATTACCAAATTTATAAATACACTTTGCATTTTCAGCATCAAAGATAACAGTAAAAGAAAAAAAATAAATAAATAAAGGCTACACACAAAAAAACACAAGAGGAGGGCTGGCGAAATAGCACTTCTGGTTAAAGTGCCTGCTTAGCCAGATGCAGCGGCCAGGGTTCATCCCAGCCTGCCACTGCCAGCCCCACCCCTGGGGCACACTGGGACAACAATTGGTAAAATCCCAGCTCTTGGGAGGCTACACACTGGAGGATTACTACAAGTCCAATCTAGTGGTGAGACCCTCAAAACTGTAGAACCTTCCCTAAAATACAAAAAACAGTAACAATAATAATTATTATTGGAGCTGGGGAGATAGCTCCGTGGCACAAGTGCCTGCCTGGAAAGTAAAAGGCCATGAGTTCGAACCTCAGTCCTGCCAAGAAAAAAAAAGAACTTAAAAAAAAATTATTATTATTGTAACCATCCTACTAACTTGTTTTGAAACTGTCTCATTGCTATTTTTCTCATTAAAGTTAATAAATAAAATTTTAAAAAATTAAAGGGAAGCAAGAACAGAAAAAAATAGCTACATGTAAATTAGGTACTTGCACTACATTTTGGAAACTGGAAATAATGATAACTGAGATCCAAGAATGCCAAATTCTTTTTTTTTTTTTTTAATAAGTTATCTGTGCATGTCCTTTGACTCTCTTTTTTTTTTTTAATTTTATTTATTTATTTGTTTGCTTGTTGTGTTTGTTTGTTTCTTTATTTATTCATTTTGTGGCTGGCTCAGCCTGCCCTGGTGGTGGCGCTGGCGCAGCATGTGGTGCCGGGGATCGAACTGCAGTCCCCACAGTTGCCTGAGCCCTCCAAGCAGGTGCCTTAGCCACTGAACCATCTCGCCGGCCCAAGAATGCCAAATTCTAAGTCATCGGTGAAAAAGTTTTGTCAACAAAAGTTTTGTTAAGCCTCAAAGTACCTACGAACTGGCAAAACTTGTAACTATAGAGTTCAGGATGATAAAGTATAGGTAGTTGAAAGCTGACAAGTAGCTTGGCTATCTAAATTTCTTCTATTACTCCAAACCATGGGATAATTGTCTTGCCCTCCAAACTTCTAGAAGACAAAAGCAACACCAATCACAGTGTAGAAGTATCACTATACATGAGAGAATGTTCTAAAACAACTCAATCATTTCCCCAGTTTGTACCACAATAGTGAAAGCCAAACTTATCATTCCCTAAATCAGAACACTAAAAACTTCTCTTGAGTTTACCAGCTCAAGAAGAAAAAAGGCCTGAAGGCAAACCTGACACTTCCGAAAACAAAACTGATAAAACTCATCTGAAGCATAGATACACCAAAGACAAAAAATTACAAATTACATACAAGATGATCAACACCTGAATAAGTTTTATAAAGAGAAAATAAAGTAACAAAGTAACTCAAGTAAATGTCCCAGAATAAAGGAAAA